>JAQZBX010045315.1:0-21082 GCA_029593785.1 Cabassous unicinctus | reverse complement strand
GAACTCTTTTCCCCTCTCAGTTGTCTGCAGTGAGCCAGGGATTTTACGTAGGCTATTTGCCTTGAGAGAAGGGCATATGTGCTGTTTCCAGTAATAGTGGTGAGTAACACATGATTTTCATTTGGCCTTTTTGTCATTCTGTCCTTCTCCATCCTGGATGATACACTGCACCGTCCTGGACTGCAGATCCCCAAAACAACTCCTTCAGACAGCATTTTATGCTCCCTCTGTTGTGTTTTTGTGAGAGAGCTAAGACCTGCCTACCTACTCTGATGCCATCTTCTTGGATCTGTGTTCTTTCTTTTTAAAACTTTTATTAATATATGATGTTCTTTCTCTCTTACAACATTTTTTCATTTAAGGCTATTTTTTGCTGATATTATAATAGGTTCCTTAGCCATTTAACAGTTACTCTTTGTGTGGAACATTGTTTTCCATATTTTCACATGCAACCTATTTGTGTCCTTGGGTCTAAGTTGAGTACCTTAAGAACAGCATATTGATATTTTTTCCCCCTATAATTCTGCCAACATGTGTCTCTTATTTGGGGAGGTTAAAAAATTAATCTTCAATGTTATTACTCTAAAGGCAGTGCTTACTTCTACATTTTTTTCTTTCAGGTTTTATATGTCATATTTTATTTTTGTATTCCTTTATGCCCTTTTTAGTTACCCTTTCTAATTTTCTTCCTCTCTACACTCTCCTCCAAAGTTTTCTCTCCTGTCTTTCCTTTAAGCCTGCAGAACTGCCTGTGGTATTTCTTGAAGGGCAAGATTATTGTTGAAATATTCTCTCAATTCTGTTTATCTGTGAATAATTTGAACTCTCTTCATTTTGAGAGACAATTGTGCTGGATACAGAATTCATGGCTGGAAGAATTTTCTTTAATCACCTTAAATATGTATTACCACTGCTTTCTCATCTCAATAATTTCAGATGAAAAATAAGCACTAAATCTTATTGAGCAAGCCTTATGTGTAATGAATATGTATTCTCTTGCTGTTTTCATGATTCTATCTCTATCTTTGGAATTTGAAAGTTTAATTAGTAAGTCATAGTAAGCCCTCTAGGGTTTATTCTGTTTGGAGTACACTGCAATTCCAGGACATGCATATATATTTACCTCATAGTAGTTGGAATTTTTTTTTTTGCCATTATTTCCTCTAACATTCTGGGGTGCCAATAATGACTATATTTGTGTCTTTCTGCTATCATTCAATTCCCTGTGAAGCTGCTGAATATTTTTGCTTTTTGTGTGTGTTTCTATTGTGTTATCTGTGCAACTTTAGATATCCTATCCTCTACTTTGTCCATTTGTTCCTCTCTCAATTCAATTCTGTTATGTGATTATAGTATATTTTAAATTTCTTTCATTGTGCATTTCATTACCATAAGAATTGTTATTTTTAAGTATGTTTGCAATTTCTTATATATGTTTACCCAGTCTCTAAATATCCCTTATCTCTTTTCTCATCTCATTGAATTTATTTAGAATATTTGTTTGGATATCATTGATTAGTTGTTCGACATTCTGAGTTTCCTCTTGCTTCTAATGTTTGTTCATTTGACTGAGCCTTATCTTCCTGTTTCTTAGTATAGCTTATAAGTTTTTGTTGATGGTTAAGCATCTGTTTATCTTGACTGGTTTATTTTGTTGGTCATTTTATCTCCCATGCCTAGGGTTTTATTTTTGTTTAACTTTGTGTTAAGGTCTTCTTTGACATATTTCCTCTTATTCAGATTTTCAGTATTGCCCATATTTAACTGAAAAAATAAAAGAAGGAAACAAAACAAAAAAAGAAAGGAGAGAAAAAAGGAATAAAAAGCATATATAAGAAAAAAAAAACAAAAATAAATACGTATATATAATAACAAAACTAAAGAGAAGGAAAAATACAATAAAAAAGAAATGAAGAAAAAATTGTAAAAGGAAGAAAATGAAAAAGAAATTGGAAGAGAAGAGTAAGAAAAAGAATGAAGAAAAAAAGAAGCCATCCCTCTCCAGCCACCAGCAACTGGATAAGCACCTACATAAATCAATCTCCCCATGGCCTGCTTCTCTGAAGGTACCTGGATGAATAGGTAAGGGAGATTAAAGAATGAAAGAAATGGGGAAAAATCACAGGCCTCCTTCTCAAGCCATCATCATAGCCCTTCTAGGCTTTTCGTCCTCCGCTGTCTATACCTACCAATTAATTTATCCAACAGACTGCCTCCTTGTGGGTTCCTAGGTAAAGAAAGTAAGAAATTAATAAAAACAACAACAACCAGGCTCCCTTTGAAGCCACCAGTGACTGGCTAGGCTCTTCCTCGGCAGCTCCCCATGCACACCAATGAATATCCCACAGCCCACCTCTTTGCAGGTACCTTGATGAGGTAAAAAAGAAAATACAATAAAATAAATAGGCCTCCCTCTCATGTGTTGGGCATCTGGCTAGTTCCCCTTCACCTGTTGGATCTCCTTGATTCCAGTCACTCCTCTGGTGCCCATATGAGCACCTCTACACTTCCCTGATCATCCTTCAGTCCTCTAATCACCTAGTATCTGGCTCACAACCCCATTGCCAGCTGGCTTAGGTTTCAGCTTCCCTCTCCTAAGGTGCGTCACTGGGCCCGCCTCCAGCCACCTTCTCCAAACACCCTCATGGACCTGTGGCTTCCTATATGACTTGCAAACCTACCTGCCTTCTCCAGCTTCCAGAGGAGGAGTGCAGCCTTCTGTTCCTTACTTCACTATTTTGGATCTCTTTCATTATTTTATTAACAACTTTATTTCAAATTCACAATAGATTAACAGAAAAAGGCAACTCAAAGTTATAGAAACATTACTCCTAAAAAGTTCTTTTTTAGGAACATTTTTAAGGATGTACTAGGGTTTGAACCCTGGATCTCACACATGGGAAAAAGGGGCTCAACCACTGAGCTACATCTGCTTTCCTTTTTTCAGGCACTTTTATCTCAACTAATTCCAACTGCTACCTCAGTTCTTTTTGTGCTCAGAAAGATACACAGATAAACACAGATTAGATAAATGACATAATTAAGGTCTGTTTTATAATGAAAAAAAATAAAAGAAGAAAAAATGCTTATTTGCATTCATATCTCACAAAACCATGCCACATATTCTTTTGTATTATCTTTAGAATTAATAAAGCACCACCTTTTGCTACAAAAGCATTACAATGTTGTTGTTAACTATTCTTCATTCATTTTTGACATTATCATACATGTAGCATATACTACTGAAATTACAACAAGGCAAAAAAGAGTGAGTAATAAATGTGTTAAGTAAAGTTGCAAGATATCAGATCTGATACAAAATCAATGGAAGTTCATACAATAGAAATGGATGCTGGTAATTAACATTTAGAAAAGCACAATATCTTCAAATAATATGAATTAAATGTAAATTTGACCAAAGCTATGCCAAGACATGCACACTGAAAATATTTTAAGTCAAACATTCCATGAATTGCCAATTTTACTCTTTTCTTGGTTTTATTGGTAAAAATGTCTTTTCTGGGAACATTTGACCATATTTTTGACTAAGTAAAATTTGATGAAGAATTAGGTCCTTCTTTATTTTTAACTCATACATTGTTTTAAGTCTATCTTTAAAAACAAAACATGATAATTTGGTTTGAGTTTGTTTTATTATGCAGCTTCATTATAAATAATGAATTATTTTAAATGAAATTTTTATGATGATAAACTTTAAAAATATAATTGTTTTTTTAATCTTAAAAGCAATTTATTTCTTTATATTCAATATGGGCTTTAACATCTGTCACATTTTAGGTACTATATAATCCATGTTGTTGTATAATTCATTATTTATTAATTATTGATAATGTTGTCTGGAAAACATTGCTTAATTCTCCAGTATCAACATGGATTTATCTGTATTTAATTCTTAAGCCTGTTGTAGAATATTTACTTTAGATTGCTAGTTTTGTTGAATTTTACTCCTTGTATTTTACCTGGGAGTAAAAAAAAATGTTAAATTTAAACAATGTACATTGCATACCTTTTTTCATATAACAACTTTATTTTAAGAGAGGCTTTAGATCACAGTAATGCTATATAGAAAGTATAAGAGATTCCCATATACCCCACTCCCTACCTCCCATATTCTCCCTTATTAATAACATCGTACAATTGAGTCGTACATTTGTTACAATTGATGGATAGATACTGAAGCATTGCTGCTAATGAAGGTCTACAGTTTACATTGTGGTTCACTTTTAATTCTATTGACCTAAATATGCCCTGTATTCCACCTACTCATTGCTTCCCCTTCCCTCAGAAGCTATGATAGCCAGTATATTTATATCAATGTTACATATTCTTCCATTACTAGAATGTTAATAAGTTTACCTTGCCCATGTTTGTGTTCCCCCTTATGTTTATTCACTCCTCAACCTTGATAAATTGGGGATGTTTATGCCCACTCTGCTTCATATTAAGAGGGGGCTTAGGTCCTATGGGATGGAAGCTATAGGAATTGTTTCACTTGCAGTTGTAGATATTCTCTGTTTTGTGGGGATGAAGGTTGTTCATCATCATCATTTTGTTAGTTATCCTGGGTGAGTCTGATGAACTGGAAATTAATAGTTTGTTGCAACTCTTCTGATATTCAAGACTCAACCAGCATATGCACAGATGGGAGGTTTAGTCTCTGAGACATATATTTAATGGGCAAAGTGCTAATTATAGGTTCTATTAAAAGAGGCAGATGAACCATGTGTAGGGAAATTATAAATTAGTTTAATTTTATTACAATGGGGAAATAAGTTGTCATATTTTCCAAGGTAAGGTCTACTGACAGTGTATTGATTTTTAGGGGTTGTGTGCCTTTCATATAGTGTCTGGCATAGGTTCTTATGCTCTTAATTTTAAATTCTGTTCTCTGATAAAAATGTTTTCCTACACAAAGTTGCTTAGCACATTATAAGTCCTTAAAAACAGGATGTGCACATCTAACACTGTCCCCCCAGGCATAAAAAATTGTTATTGTCACATATGTTTGCATATTTTTAAAAAATATATATGATAAATACAGAATAAATGCATTTATATTTATTGTAAGGTATAATTTAAAAATGTACAAAATAATAGTTTTATCAATTTCTATATATGTTTCAAACTTTAAAAATATTATCCCACCACATATTTCTACTTTTGGGTACTTTCAGATACCACTCTAGAGATGTGTTAACATTGTCATCAGTATTAAAAACTAAATATTTTAATTCAGTTTATCTAAATCACATATAAGTAAAAGCGTGCTTATTTGTTTAAATTATGTCTCAATGTCTCACTACATGTATATGCGGCTTTTGGGTATTGACACTTATGGTATTTTAATAGATTAGAATGCCACACTAGAATCATATTAGCCAATATAGCTTTATAGTAGAAAATATGATGTTTTGATTGCAAGAAAATATGTAGTAAATGTGAGTTTGTGGGAGTGAATGTGGCTCAAGCAGTTGAGCATCTACCTCACACATGGGAGGGCCTTGGTTTAGTTCCAGTGTCTCCTGAAAAGACAAAAAACAAAACAACGAGCAAAATCAATGAAAAAGCCAACAAAAGGAAGCCGATGTGGCTCAATGGATAATGCTGACTTCCCACATACAATTCCTGGGTTCAATCCCTGGTACCTCAAAAAAAAATAGTGAGTTTGTGCTTTGATGGCTGCAACCAGTACCTGAGAATGTGTCAGGTAGGAGGTCCATTTGCTAAAGATATAATAAGGTAAATATGTGTTTTAATGCTGACTCACTTATTATGGAAACTTACATTTGAGTATTTGAAATCACTCATGCATAAGTACTAATGGGTAAGTGGCATTTCATTCCCATATATAAAAGAGTTTGAAGAATTTGTTTCTTACTATTCTGAAGAACAGATTAAGCAATTCAATTCCAACTGCTAAGGCAGCATTTCCCTTTGGAATATTTTAGAGTTCAAGCTTTTGTGAGATAGGCAACAAAAATAAAACCAGTCTCATCTTTGCTCTGTTTTTACCATCAATTCTGTTAGCTAAAGTCAAAATAGCAAGAATCAAAATGCTCTTGAGGGAAAGAAATTCTCAGTATTTGAAAGTTAGACTTAAAATTGTCCATCTGGATTAATGGCTAGTAATAATTTCATCAGCAACTACATGAGAAGCCTGTTGAATAATTCCATCTTCTACATAATAGATACTCTAGTGCAGGCATTCTTAACAGGGGGAGAATGAGCTTGAATTGAAATTCAAAAAACACATTTTTCTTGTGGGGATGTGATGGTGGAGGTGTGATATATTTGTTAAATAATTCACAGTATAGTGTGACCTTGTTAAGGGTTTCGTGGTTTTCATCTGAATGGCAAAAGAATCCATCGGGAAAAAAAGGTTAAGAACCCCTGCACTAGTGAGTATTACTTTTATTTTATTCTGCTTGTTGCTTATAATTTCATTTAAAAAAATAGGTCTTAGAGAAAAAGCATTTAAATCAATTTATAGCAAAAGATTTTAAGGGGATTAAATATTTACTTTGAGGTCATTAAGAAGTGTCTTTTCAGTGTAAGTTACAGAGAAACAAAATGCAATTTTTTAAACGTATTTTTTAAAACAGGAGCTCAGAGAAGGTTTCTTTTAAGAAGCTTGATTTTAACAGAATTTTATTTAGAAACGTATCAGTCTTTGAAAAAATTATTTACATAACTGTTTTAACACATAACATGGTGTTGAATACATTGGAAACAATGAATTAAAATTTTGAGAATAATTACTTAAATTTTATTTTTTTTATAAATGGGAAGTATTAAAGAAGAAAAAATAAATGAGAATTTAAAAATTTGTCAAAACATTACATTAAACAGTGACTATTATTTTAATTTTACAAAACATTATCTTTGATCAAAGTTTCTAATTATTGAAACACATAAAATATTGAGTGTTAAGTTTTGGTTCAGTAAGCCTCGTTGACAGATAAAAGTTCAGATAGAGAAAGCTTATTAGGTCAACTGAGCAGCGGGGGTCTGAAGTGAAACTTCAGCTTATCTGACTGAGCTGGGGAGTGCTTTCAAAATTATAAGATAATATATAGAGATTCCCATATGCCTCACTCTCCACATCTCCCACTTTTATACACATTTTCAGCTTCTTTCCTTAGTGTGGTGCAGTCATTTCAATTGATGGACACATTTTGAAGTATTGCCACTAAGGATGGGTTATAGTTTACATTGTACTTTACACTCTCTCCACTCAATTCTATAAGTTATGGCAGGATATATAATGGCCTGTATCTGTCATTGCAATGTCATTCAGGACAATTCAAAGTCCAAAAAGTGCCCCCATGTTACACCTCTTTTTCCCTCTCCCTGACTTCAGCACCTCCAGTGACCACTGTCTCCACATCAATGATAGATCAATGCTAGAATCACAGTAAGTCCATATAGAATTCCAGTAAGTTCACTCTAGTAAATAATTTATTCCCCAATCCTGAGGATTCTTGGATGGTAATGCAGACTCCACCTCTAATTGAGAGGAGGCTTCGATCCCACACAGCTGATGGATGGGACTCACTTGTTTGCAGTTGTAGATGCTCTCATTTCCTTGGTATGTTAGTTGAACCTCCTCAACACCTTTTTAGTTGTCCTGGGTGAGTACAATGAACTGGAGAGTAGGTGTTGCAACTCTGCTGTGCTCAGGGCTCAGCTGGCACATTGATAGCACAAAGAGCCAAGTCTCTTGGACATACACCTACCAACTCCAGCACCAACTATAAGTTCAAATAGAAGGGACAGAAGAGGCTATATACAGAGGTCACAACTGAGTCCAACTCTGTCACATTCATGAGCACAAACTCCAAAGTAGGCACCACAGGCAAAGCACCAAACTCCAAAGTAATCTGCCATGACCATAGGACCTGGATGTCTCCAGAGCCCTCAGGAGCCCCACTATTTGGGGTAGTATCTACTTTGGCAGTCTATGCAATCCTGCTGAGACATGCATAAGCGGTACCTCTGGGATGACCTCGTGACTCACTTTGATGTGTCTTAGCCATATAAACTCAACTGTCTTTACCTTCTCCCCCTTTTATTCAATGTCTTTTCCCAGTTGTATTGCTAGTTGGTGCTTGGTAGTAATTCCTTAGTGCCAGGTATGCTCATCCTTGGGAGTTATGTCCCATGCTGGGGGAAAGGTAATGCATTTATAAGCTGAAATTGGCTTAGAGAAATGCCACATTTGGGCAACATAGAGACTCTCAGGAGGTAATTCTTTGGCACCCTAAAACACTAGGATAAGTTGCATTTTCAAGAGCAAATGCTCCTAAGCATAGTTGTCAATATCAAGAGCCCATCAATGGGCCGTCCATCTTCACTAGGCATTGCCTCTGTACTCAGGGGATTATTGCTGTTCCATTAGAGAATATGCCAGAGCTCCACAGGGTGGGAATTTAGTATTTTTTTGGTTATTGTGTGAATCTCTACCAACTGTGACAATGCCCCATGAACATTTGAACACATTTATATACTTACATGTATGCCCAGTTGAACTTCCTCCCATGTATTCCCCATCACTGATACCCCACACCAATGATCATCCTCTGCCACAGTTGTATCCATTGTGTCATACACAACTTCTTAAAAAATGAAGCCAAGAATATCACCAAATAAAATTAATAGAAAAATGAAACAATATAGGTTTAAACATAAGAAATAAAATACACAATAATTTAGAAAAATTAAATTAAAATTTAAAAATTGGGATATTAAAAAATAATGAAAAATATTAAAAATGTTTTGGTGTTTTGCCTTTCATCACAGTAATAACTTTTGTCCTATATGTGCAGTGACATTTTCTTCCTTTTCTTCCCGTTTTTTGATTTTTGCTTTTTCTTCAAAGAAGTTTTAGGTCACAGTAAAGTTACATACAAAATATAGGGGACTCCCATATACACAACATCCTCCCCCTTTCCCTCTTTCCAATATTAATAACCTTTTTATGTGTGGATAGTACATTTGTTACAAATGATGTATAAAAATTGAAACATACCTACTAAGCATTGTCAATGCTTTACAAAGTGGTTTACATTTTAGACCATAATCTTTTATAAATTTTTGCTGAAATTTAACATGGCCTGTATCCACCATTGCAAGATCATGCAGCAAACTCCCATTGCCCCTAAACACCCCCTATTCCATCTATTCTATTCTTCCCTTCCTCTCCCCTCAGGGCCCACAGCAACCACCAGGCTTCACTCCTTGAAGGACAGAATTCATTGTTACTTGCAACAAAACTGACAGCCTGACACACTTGTCTATCCTCCCTTATTAGGAATCACCCATGCTCTTGAGAGACACTCACCCCTCTGTTTGAGATTATATTGGATCTCCAGAGGATGGGAGTTCAACTCTTTCCCACACATTTTATGGACCTCCACCCACTGATACAACACATTATGACCGAATGATCACTCACATATTCTCTAGAAGACTGCCACAGGTGCACCGTGTCCTGAATGGCCCCCATCCAACACCCTAAACCAGTAAACCTTGCTTGTCATATTGCCAAAAGAGCTTTCCCAACATTGCACTTTCAACCACATACCCACCAATCCCCAGTGTTCAACTGCTCCTTCCCCCAACTCTACCCCCAGTTCCATGGACTGTCCAACTCAATTTCCCCACCCTAAGCCCCTGTCAAACTTGCACTGTCCATCACAAGAGTATCACTACACCCCTGTCATATCCCTTCACAGCCCAACTACTCACTTCAACCTTATCATAGACTTTGCCCATATGGGCATTTGCTCACAACCTTCTTCTCCCTTTCTATTTCCTGTAAACCTATCTTCCAGACTCCAGCTATCTGAGTCTGCTCTATTTGCTTAACTCATATCAGAGAGATCATGTAATATTTGGGTTGGAGCTAAGTTCCTTTGTTGTTGTTTTTTTTTTTTTGGTATTGATGTGTTGTGATATTGACTTAGGATTTAATGGCTGGTATTGAATTCCATGCATTAGGAGGATGTTGTCCACATGACCCTGGATGATGTTCTAGACTGTTGTTTGAATGAACTGTGTTATAGCTTGGAAAATATATGGTCCTGCTGATATTAAATGAAGGAGAGTTGTTAGTGGGGAGAAGATGGGAATTAACTATGAGTTTGAGTAGCATTGGTGGATTTTAGAGGCTCAGTCAGCTAGTTTTTTTGCTTCATCTCTAACTATTCCAGATCAGTTGTCATAAAAACAGCACTCTTTTTACTAGAATAAGCAGAGTCCACCATTTTCCTGCAGTTTAGAGGTCTAGGCCTCATCGATTTTGTAAGGTGACCACTGCCAAGGAGTCTACCTGATCTAGTATTTGTACAAGGCTTTTGAAGATTTCATCTAAACTCTCCTGGAGATCCTGAGACAATGTCTGGAAATAGTTAAGGGATGTAGTTAGTCCTCCAATTCCAGTGCCTATTCCAGCTGTTATTCCCAGGATCGCAAGGAGTGAGAGTAGAATGTCAGCTCATTTTGGTCTAATTTGTTTCCTGAGGAGGACTGGCAAACTCTGGCTATTTGGAGCTATGTTTACATTGGGAGAGAAGAATACTAAAGTGCATGTCCCAGTCCAGTTTGTGGGAAGGCATAGGTAGGCAACTGTGCTGCAGAGGAAGATTACCTGCTTTGTGTACACAGGTGGAAATATGTATGGAAAACAGATATTGGAGTGGGTTTTTAGGTTCTTTTTCCCAGAAAGGAATGGTTCCTATGAGGGTGGCACCAGTTAGAGATTGTAGGGTTGTAAAGGAAATGGGAGAGGGATTGTGGAAGATAAAGTGCTTATAGATCTCTATGTAATATTCTGAGGAAGTATTGGATAATGAGATTAGTTTACGGCATTTGGTTTGATCCTTTCTGTCAGGTTGCCAAGGAAATAGTCTCTATGTGGTGCTGGCGCTCCCCGAGAATTCTCCCTGAGAATTGAGATGTTGTTGTGTGTGCATTGGTGGTGAACTGGACAGTTCCTAAGAAACAGACTTAGAAATTTTCCATTTGCCTCAGGAGAGATTCTATAGTCCACTCTTTTTGTTAGATGGTTTTGTGGTGGATTAATAAAGGTGGTGTTGTAGAGTTTTGGGGGTAGATATCCAACCAGATTGCTTCCCAGTTGTATGAGACAGGTGATGCATAGAGGGGCTTGAGTGCAAAAAAGGGTGTTGGCTCGCAGGGGTCCCAAAATGGGAGTAATGATATGGGGACATTTAGTGAGATTTTTTTTATGTAGGTTGTGTATAGTTTGAAGGTGCGGTCGGCAGCGGTGGTGAGTTAGTTGCCTAAGAGAGTGTCAGCTCTGTCTTTGAAGATATTTCCTAACTGTTTGGAGTGTATTAATGAAGTTGGGGTGTTAATCCAGTTTGTTAGAGGATTAGGGAGTGCCATATATGAGGAGGAAGATAGTAAAAGACATAACTGGCAGTTTTTGTCTAGAGAGGGGTTTGTTCGATTTAGCAGGCTGAAAGTTATATTTAGAATACATTCTAAGTGCTGAATGTTGAGGAAATTTTGTATTGGAGCTGCCTGGACTTGTGGAGGAGTTGGGGTGGCATAGTTTTGTGTTAGGAAAAAGAGGGGCAAAAAAAGGGAGATTAGATTAATCATGATAGAGCAGAATTATAAGGACAAAACAGAAAAGATGAGTTTGGCTGGGGTTGAAATGGAGGAGATCGCATTGGAGCCAGAGGTTGGAGATGCACAACAACAGTTGGGGAGCATTAATGGGGGCTTGGTAGGAGGTTTGCAATTCTTGGGGTAAAATTGACAGGGAATTTTTGTAGAGCACAGTGAGCATTGAGTTTTACATTTTTGGGTGTCACCAGATAAAGGAGGGATTGCAATGTGGGTATAATATGGGGTGGGCACACTCTGCTATAGCTAAAAGAACCAGAGAAAGAAGAAAGGTACAGGTTAGCACAAAGAAAAGAATTATAGTTATCCAACAGGCTGTGGACATACTATGAGTTTGAAACAGAATTGCTCTCACCCAGAAGTTTGTGAAATAACAGCTTCAAATCCTCTTGAGGCTTGTAGGTGCAGCCTCAAGAGGATTTTTTTTTTTTTTTTTTGCTGCTTAGGGTCTGGGGAAGTGAGGAAGGTGAGGTTGGATTTGTTTTTGGAGCTTATGGCACAGGTTTGAGTCAGGAAAAGTGAATTAGGAATGAGACACAGGCCACTTTATCTCCTGTGGGGGTACTTAGTAATATTAGATGGAGTTCAGACAATGGGGGATAGAGAGGCTTAAGGTGTAGGATTTTTAGTTAGGCACTTTTTTGGAGCAAAGTATGAGAATGTGGAATCTATTGATAGTTGAGGTAGACTTTCTTGAGCATGAAAGAAGTTGTTAATGTGGATAAAAGTGGGAGATGTGGGGTGTGGGTCATATGGGAATCCCTTGTATTATTTTATGTAATTTAAGTATCTTTTAGAAAAATTAGAAAATATATTTTAAAAATGGGGAAGTATTTGCTTAAGAGTGAGGGGGAATTTTCTAGGATGTAAGGTTGACTACATGATTTCAAAGGAACTGAGGAGGAGGGGCTTATGGTGGACATAGTGGAGTTTGAGGAGTGCAACAAGTAAAAGTTCTATCCATGTGGCTTGAGTTTGTATCATGAGTTTAGAGAGGTATTTTTATTAGTCTATTCATGCATTCTACTGTATCTGATGATTGGGGCTGATATGGAATGTGTAATTTTCAAGGAATTTTGAGAGCCACTCATACCTCTTGGGTTACATGGTATATGAAGGCAGCACCATTATCTGACTGTAATGCTATTGGAAGACCCGACCGGGGGATGATTTTGTGATTTTGGTTATGGCATCGGCTTTTTCAGGGATGCTAGGAAGGGCTTCCACTCAGCCTGAAAAGGTATCAACAAAGACTAAAAAACATTTTTTTCATTTTACTGGGGGCATGTTGATGAAGTTTATCTGCCAATTTTGCCCAAGTGTTTGTCCACGTGCTTGATGAGTAGTAATGTGGGGATTTTGTGGTTGCTTATGAGGCAAAGTTGTTTGACAAATGTGACAGGATGCTGACATTTCTGACAGAATTTTGTAAAGGTTGGGAAGAGCAATGAAGTGGGAGAGCTGCTGGGTTCATGTTGGGCTGATGTGGAAGTGGTTATGTAAAGAAGTGAGGGCATCTAGTTTCTTCTTTTTGGGTAGCATTATCTTGTCTTTAAAAATCCACTCCTTACTGATCTTTGTCCCAGTCTTCAATAAAGAAGGTGTTTTCTCTAAAGAGTAGGTTGGGGAACTGAGGGGTAATGTTAGTAACATCTGTGAGAGTGTACAAGACAGGTTTTTTGTTTTGGTGGCTTGTAGTTTTGCTTCTTGGTATGATTTTTCTGTGCAGTTGGTTTGTTCTGTTTTTGGTGCCTCTTGCAATGAAGTATTGCTATGTGCTGTGGCAGGCTGGCACGCTGGAGGAGTTTCGGGATCAGGTGAGGATTGATAATGGAAGACCCATTAGTGGTTAGGTATGCTCTTTCTCTCCACAGTGTAGCATGTGAATGTATGATATGATATGTGTATTTAGAGTCAGTGTATATGTTGACTGTGAGATTTGGGGCTATAGTTAGGGCTCTGGTGAAGGCTATGAGTTCTCTTTGCTGTGAAGTTGTGTCTGGTGGTAATGGGCCTGACTGTAAGACTCTGTTTAAGGTTAATATTGCATTCTGCCTTTTTGGGGTTGCCAGTTTTGGTGTTGCTGTCATTGATGGACCAGTTAGGAATAGGTTCTGGCAGGGGAAGTTTTGAGATATTGGGAAATGAGTTGAGAAAGTGATCAAGTATTTCTAAGCATTTGTGTTCTGGGGCTTTTTCACTCATGTTTGTATTAGGCATGGGGAGTAGGGTAGTGGGATTAAGGGAGGGGCACTGGTGTCGAGTAACATTTGGGTTTTGGGAAAGGGAAGATAGAGAGCATGAAGAGTATATCTAGATGGTTTAGAAGGGCACCAATTTTATGGTATTCTAAACAATTATGGTAGTGGCTGCTAGAATTTGGAGACAGTGAGGCTACCCTGTGATGGTTCTAGCAAGCTGTTTTGAAAAGTACACAACCGCATGGTGGTTAGGTTTATGCCTTTGGGTTAGGAGTCTCAAAGCATACCCTCCCCTTGTGTTTATGTATAGATGGAGAGGCTTCTTAGGATTTGGCAGAGATAAGGCTGGTGCAGTGCACAGGGCTTTCTGTAGATGAATGGATTTGTGATTGATATGTGTTGGGGTATTGGTTTGTGGAGGTTGTCTGTGGTTGTGTGATAGAGGGGCTTGGCAATAAGGCTGAATTTAGGTACTCAGAGATGGAAGAAGTTGGCAAGCCCTAGAAAGGACAGTAATTCAGACTTAGTTGTGGGTAGAGGTGTTTCAGAGATAAGTCTTTTTCATTTCTCAGTTAGATTTTTGTGAGTAAGGGTTAGGGGTAGTTTGAGGTACATGATTTCAGGGGTGAAAACCTGGCCTTTATCAGGGGAAACTCTTGATACTCTTTGTGAGAAAGTTGAGAAGAGAGATAGTGTGTGTGATGAAGAATTCTAATGAGGGGCTGGATAGGAGGAGGTCATTGACGTATTGCAAGAGAATGTTGGGGTTTAGCAACAGGGTAGAGAGATCTTGGGCTAAGGTCTGGCCAAATAAGTGGGGACTGTCATGGAAACTATGAGGGAAGACAGTTCATATGAGTTGTTGGGAGACTCTGGTAGTTGGGTTTGTTCAGGTAAAGTTAGATAGGTTCTGAGAGGAGTGATCAAGAGAGATAGTGAAGAAAACATCTTTAAGTTTCAGGACTGTGAATTGAGAGGTGTTGGAGGGTGTTTGGGAAATCAGTGTATATAGTTTGGGAACAACAGGAGTGAGAGATCAAATGGCATCATTAACTGCTCATAGGTTCTGAACTAAATGTTAAGGGTCATTGGGTTTCTTTATGGCTAGTGTAGGAGTGTTGGCAGGTGAGCTGGTTGGTCATAAGAGGCCCACAGAAAATAGTCAATTGATGATGGGTTATAATCTGAGTATTCCTTAGGGCTTAGAGGACATTGAGGTTTGTTTGGGAAGTGTTCAGGATTTAAAAGGGTGACTTGAATGGGATTATGATGTTTAGCAATTGAGGGATGGTCTGTGTCTCAGACTATTGGGTTGACCTGATCTTTAAGGATTGGGGGAAGATTGAGAGTGGGGATAGGAGTGTATGTATGAGGAAAAGAGTGTCTGTTGTAGGTTTACTGAGAGCCAGGAGGTTAATGGTTGCATGCAGCTTGGCTAACAGATCTCATTTTATCAAGGGAGTGGGGCAGGTGGGTATGGTTTGGAATGAGTGTGTGAAGGAAACTGTTTTAATGAGGCATGTTAGTGGTTGTGTTTGAAAAGGATTCAGTATCTGGCCATCAACCACCACAATAGAGATTGAGGAATGGACTAAAGTTTTGGCATATTCTGGTAAGCCTGAATAAGTAGTCCCTGTGTCTAATAAAAAGGATATTGGCTTATATGCCACCATTATGATTACTCTGGGTTTGGTTCTGGTGATGGAGAAGATAGGGGGCTTCTGAGCCAGGTGGTGTCAGTCTTCAGTGGGTAGGCCCAGTAATCTTGGGAGGGATAATCTCAGCTCAGGGTTAGGGACTGATTTTGGAACAGCTGGCTTTTGACAAGCTGTCAAAGGGCAGTCTGATATTCAATGTTTTTTAACCTGACACACTGGGCAGGGGCTCGATGGAGAGCTGGGATTATGGCTTACTTTTGCTCAGTGTCCTTTCTTGCCACACTTGAAGCAGGGTTCTGGTAGAGTTTATGTAGAGCCTGAGGGTTTTTGTTTTTTAGTTCTCTGGAATGGCAGGTGCAATTAAATGGTATTTAGCATGATTTTGTTTGAGTTTTTATTGTCTAATTTAATCATCTTTATTGTTAAAGACTCTGAATGCAGTTGGAATTTGTTTTTTTCTTTTTTGAAGGGTTTGTGGCCAATCCTCCCTCAAATTTTCGTAGTTTTAAAAAATATATATATCAGAGTTTGAGAAATAAAGTGGGTATATAGATAAAATTCTTCTATTTCAGAATTGAATCTAGGTTGGTATACTTTTAAATGGCTCTGTAAGCTCATAAAGGCTGCCGAGTTTTCATCAAGTTTTTGGGTAATTTCCAGAATCTTGTCATAATTTACAGCCTTTAGGAAGGCCTTCATTAACCGTTCTATTATGCATGTAAGAAAGTGAGACATGCGGTTAAGATCTGGGGAGCTGGGTTGGTAGTTTCAGTTTGGAGCTCTAGTGGATATGGCTGTAGAGCTGGTGGGTTGGTGGTTAGGGTTCTAGGTATGAAGAGTGTCTACAAAGGTTGTGACTGCAGCACAAATACAGGTCTTTTCTTTGGGGATAATGGAGGAGGAGTTTATGACATAGACATCCTGGAAGGTGAGATCATAGGATTGGGTGATGTATTGGAAATCCTTAGTGTATTGTGCAGGGTTAGTAGAAAAGGAGGCTAAAAATTTCTCAATATGTGAGAGATCAGTGAGTGAAAAATTGACATGTATGCACACGATGCATTCTGCTCTGGCTGCCTCTCAGAGAGGGAGGACAGGAGTTGGGGAATGAGGATTGAAAGTGGGGATTTGGGCTCAAGAACACGTAGTAGGGTGGGGAGAAGGGAGTGGGTTCAGAGGGAGATGAGGGGGAATGGGAGGAGGGTGGAGTAGGTTCAGAAGGCACTGAGGCATATGGTGATGGAGGTAGGGCTTGATCAGAGAGATTGAAGTCCGAAGAATGGTTCTCTGTGTTCAGAAGGGGGAATCAATTGTGGAGAAGGAGGATTTGGTAAGTACCGCAGGATTGGTAGAGGGAAGGATTATTACAGAGGAAAAGGAAAGCCTGAATATAAGGAGGTTCAGATATCTTCCCATTGTTTTGGATAAAGTTCTCGAAGTCCTGAAGAACTTGGATGTCAATTTTGCCATGTTCAGGCCACTGGCTTTTGTTGTCTAACTTATATTGAAGCCAAATAGTGGTAGAGTAATAAGCTATTTTGGTTTGCTTTTTCCTCCAGGATAGAGAGTTTTAAGGTTGCAGAGAAGGCACCCCAAATGGGTTTCATTTGGAGGAAGTGATTGGGAATTTCTCATGAGGTGTGGGTGAGTTTGGAGACTTTTCAGACTTTTCAGATAAGGCATGGAAGGAAAGAAGCAAGCATCCTTGAATCTTTTTCTTTCATACCAGTTAGGGGCCAGAGGGCTGGAGACCAAACCCAGAACCAGGTGTCCCCAGAGCCAGGAAGGTCAGGTGATGGGGACAGTTCCTCAATGCTGGAGAGGATCACTGATCTAGCACTAGGATTTCTGGGCAAAGAAAAAATGGACAGGATTCTCCGCAGAGGTTCTGAGACTTACCCAAAGATGAATCTGTGTCCGATGTTGGATGGAATCGCTGCAATGATGAGGTGGAGGATTGCTACAGACTTGGCCTGCCTCAATGGGGCCTCCCAAGTTTCAGCACCAAAATGTTAGGTCCCAGTTCAATGTGGCTTGGAGACACACCAAAGTTCAGGTGGAGAAAGTGTATTAGGTTGCTGACATGACAGGGGTCTTCAGCCCATCTGACTGAGTTGGGGAGTCCTTTTTTAGCTGGTGGAGTTGGGCTTGTTTGGAGAGGGGCACAAAACTGGCACAAAGATATGGCGTGGAAAAGTAGTGGGCTTGCTACTCTCAGGTTAGAGAGTGACATACTGGGAACTTTTGTTTGGAGAACTGCCTTATCATTTTGGGAGAGGTTATAGGGTAGGGAGTGACATTCTGGAAACTTTTGTTCAGTGAACTGCCTTATCCTTTGTGGGTGAGTGTTCTGTGGCTCAGCAGGGGTAGAAAAGGAGTGGGGATCAGAAAGAAGCATAGCTTGAGCTCAGGGTCAGTA
This sequence comes from Cabassous unicinctus, assembly GCA_029593785.1. Classification (NCBI taxonomy): domain Eukaryota; kingdom Metazoa; phylum Chordata; class Mammalia; order Cingulata; family Chlamyphoridae; genus Cabassous; species Cabassous unicinctus. The sequence continues at coordinate 3,128 of JAQZBX010045315.1, read as the reverse complement.
GTTACAATCTAACATTAGGCTATTTTAATTTAAAGTTTTGATTCTTAAGGAAAATAATTTAATCATCATAAAGAGTTCTTAATGTTTAGAGCTTGTATGTTTGTACAGAGCAAAACATTATAGCATTGAATAGTAAGCATCAGCAATTTATTTTCTTCACCACACTTTAGATTTGATAAGTATTAAAAGGATGTGAGTTAGGAATGGATTGGTTTTCTTCCAATAAAGATAAGAACAAATGTTGCTTCCCCCCCAACCCAGTGACAAGAGCTTATAACTTCTTATTTTTCAACACACTATGCTATTCAAAGTATAAAATCAAGAGATAAAGAAAAATAATGCAAGATACTGGCAGAAAAACTAATAATATTTGGGCCAATCCAGAGGGGGGAAAACACACATTAAAGAGATCACAACCTAAAATGAAGGAGTATTTAAATACAATTTTTGCAATAAAGAAAGTTACAAAGACTTGTAGCACATGCTTACTACTGCTTACCATGTACTTTTAAAAGAGCAGGGGCCTAATGATTTAAGCATTTTAGATTAAATTTGTCCACCCCAATTTTTAAAACAAATTTTCTATCTCTTAATTTTCCAATAAGTTGAATTATTAAATTATTAAATTCATAGAGAAAGATGAACAATTGTGGAGACAGAAAAGGCATATCACAGATATTTACAAATGAGGTCTCAACTACAATATTAGAAAATTATAATGCCAGCATTTGACTGTGTATATACATACTTTTTCAACCCTTTTTCAAATTTTTCCTTTCAAAGAATTGGCAAATTTTAAATTAATATAAAAGTACCTTAAATCATTCTCTTAATTTTGGGTTATATTTATACAATTAATCTTGGGAAGGAGTCAGAACATGTAAGTAAACTGTAGATCACAGAATCAGAAACCGGTGATTATAATTTAGTATCCAGACAAAGGAGAAGACAGATTTGTAGAGAGATATGTGTCCATTCCCATCTCTTTACTTTTATAGCAGAGTTATGATAAATTAAAAACTGATTATATATATATATGTATATATATGTATTTAATATATATAGTTATATGAAATTTAAACTTGTATTAAATTATCTCATAAGTGGTAAAACTAGATAATTGAAGGAAAATAAAATGTAAAAGGAGGGAAATGGGAAACAGTCTACAAAAAAAAAGAACTGCTAAGAATAGGGTATTTAATCACTTATAAACAATTTAACGATCTTAGATAATTTATGAAAGAAGCTTAAAGTAGAGTAAGAAGAAAGCAAATTTAAATTGCACTAGAAAGAATGATGTCAAATATTTCAACAGAATTATTTATAAGACAGAGAAATAAAAATAAAAGTTAATTAATCAAAATGAGGGAACTCCATTTTAGTGAAACACTAATAAAATGCTAATAATTAATCAAATAATCAATTAGTTGGAAAAAATGTAGAGCAAAATGGGAATAGATTGTGGCACAGGCAAATAGGCTATTCCATATATTTTCATTTACTTCCTATCAAATGTAAATTAAGATCTTTCTTTCTAATGCACATGGAGTTTAGCTTACACATTTCATAATAACAAGTATTATAGTAAACTATTGGCTTATGTGCCTAACTAGCTTTAAACCACTTAGATGCTTATAAGGAAAAGCAGAAAACATGCCAAAACAGAATACAATTGGGTCATATTACAATTAAAATGGATCTTTTATAAATGAAGAGAATTTATTGTTAAACTCTTATCGTTGCTACACACACACGAACATGAACACATACACAGGAACCATATATTGATTAATATGTACTAATTAATAAATAGGAATACTTAGTGTCTGGAAAACTTCAATAATACTTTATCTTTCTTCTTTAATGCAGAATGTCATCAAGAATGAAAAATACCTCAATGGTGACAGAGTTTTGTCTCTTGGGTTTCCTGTACCATGGGACCTTCAGTTATTGCAAATTGCATTTGTTATTTTAATATGCCTATCAGCCTGACGGGTAATGACCTCATCATCACCATAACCTCCTTGGACCCATGCCTCCACACATCCATTTATTTCTTCTTAAGGAATCTGTCCTAATTTGACCTTTGCCTTTTTTTCTGTGGTTGTGCCCAAAACTAGTGTCAACTCCTTGACACAGTGTTAACTCCATTTCATTCTTTGGATGTATGTCCCAGGTCTTTCTGATGCTTTCCTCAGAAGCTACAGAGCTGTTCCTCCTCACGGCAAAGTCCATTGACCACTATGCTGCCATTTGCCATCCCCTGTCCTATGACGTCATCATGAACAGGGGCACGTGTGTGTGGATGGCGGCTGTTTCTTGTTTCAGCAGTAGCTTTATGTCCCTTTTACATACAGGGGACACCTTTGCTTTGTCTTACTGTGGGCTCACTAAAATTCAGCAGTTTTTCTGTGATATTCTCCAGTTGTTTGCTGTTTCTTGTTCAGAGCATGTAACCATAGAAATTGTGTTCATTCTCATTAATGTAGTACTTGATTTATGCTGCATTATCTGCATCTAATTTCATACATCTTCATCTTCTCCAATATCAGAAAGATTCCCTCCAAATAAGAACAGTCAAAAGCCTATTCCACTTGCCTCCCACACCTGACAGTTATTTCACTTTTCTTCTCAGCTGCCTTTTTTGCTTACCTGAAACCCATTTTTTGAGTCTACATTATTCCCTGATCTCATTCTATCAGCTTTCTATATTTTGGTACCCCCTTACATCAATCCCATCAAGTACAGTCTTAGAAACAAGGCCATGAAGACAGTTTTGGAGAAGTTGATCATTAGAAAGCTCTTGAAAAAGGAGAATGTTCTTATATTTCTTCAAGAATTGAGGTATTCATCTCTTAACATTTGTTTAAGCACTGAATTAATCTAAACTGGGCTCTTTCACCTCTGATTATCTCCAGCATTATACGAAGTACAGTGCTTGTTACTTGGACAATATGGAATGTAATAAACTAAATAGATATTAATGAATTCTTGTTTGGATCTGAAACATTATAGCTTCTGAGCTGTAGTACAGACTGCTAGTTTGAATACATGCCCAAATAGAACATATGCTTTTTTTTTTTTGATGAAATGTGAAATGTTATTCTTCTTTTTTTTTTTTTTTTTTT
>JAQZBX010045314.1:0-21084 GCA_029593785.1 Cabassous unicinctus | reverse complement strand
TTCAACTCTGTTCTTTGCCTTACCTTTTATATTCAATTCCCCACCCACCAGGGGGTGGGGCTCAATGCCCTACTGACTGACATGGCCCAGTCAACGCCCTAATCATAATTCAATCATGCCCAGATTAACAGATCAGATTACAGGCATGATCCAATTATATTTTTGGAATTCATAATTACAAATTCCCCAACGGTTACAGACATATTAAGGAAAAGTAAACAAATTAAAAATTTATAAAACATTTGTGTCACATGCATTCATACCAGACACTAGATAAAGCCTTTACATTAATGAAAAATCAGGATAGTTAAAGCCTTGATTTCACCTATGATATAATGCTGTAGTATTTTTCCAAGGATGGCATTAAAGTGTGAAAATTTGAAAATCTACCTTTCTGACAGACAAAGAAAGAAAAGACCTCCCTTGCTGAAAACCAGACGAGATAGTCCCAACAAAATATGAACAATTCTGCAACAACAGAATTGCCTAAACACTCCCTCTTTTCAGTATCATTGATGGCTAGTTCTTTACACATGAGAATTCTAGCTTCCTTTATAATCCTCCCAACCCTCTGGATATAAACTTTTAAACACTTAATCATTGTATTACCTTCACTTCTTGAAAGCCAACAATTTAGTACTGGTTCCTTCTTCCACAATTTCCTTTTAGAGACATATAGCACAAGCCCAGACTTCTCAGGAGTCTTCCCCTATTTTCTTCTGAAGGGCTGCCATGGCTCCTCAGGGGTGCATTTTCCCTTGTTTCAACAAGATAAACAAATCTGCTTTTGTTTGATTATGGGGTGTTCTTGGAAGTCTTTGCCTAGTAGATTTCAACAAAACTGAGCCAAGACCCTGATTCCTGCAAACCAGGAAATCCAGGCCAGTGATAGTGCATACACCTGAGGCTTCTTAGGAATTCACCTCTCCAAGGTCAAATTGCATGAGACACAAAATGATAAATTTGTACTGAATGTTATCTCTAAATATTTCATTTAGCTTTATTCTTTAGATTCACATTTGATTTCTACGTTTTCAAATTCTGAACAGATTATATATTTTTTCCTTGTGAAATTTGGCTTTTTAAAAAAGATTTATTTTATTTATTTATATTTCCCCCCACACACTCATTGTTTGTGCTTGCTGTCTGCTCATTGTGTGTTCTCTGTGTCTGCTTGTCTTCTTTTTTAGGAGGCACCGGGAACTGAACCCAAGACCTCCCATGTGGGAAGGAGGTGCTCAATGGCTTGAGCGACCTCTGCTCCCTGCTTGTTGTGTCTCTCATTGTATTTTCTTGTTGTGTCATCTCCTGGCTTCATCTTGTTGCATCAGTTCACTGTGCCAGCCCATCGTGTCAGCTCACTGTCTTGCTTGTATACTTTAGGAGGCACAAGGAACCAAACCTGGGACCTCCCATGTGGTAGGTGGGCACCCAACTGCTTGAGCCACATCTGCTCCCCTGAAATTTGACTTAGTTTCTACCCTCTGTCTGCTTGAACAGCATCTTTCTTTTTCAAATTTAGCAATCTTTATTTCAACTTCAAAAAAATAACAGACAGGGAAGCGGATGTGGCTCAAGTGATTGGGCTCCCGTCTACCATATGGGAGGTCCAGGGTTCGATTCCTGGGGCCTTCTGGTGAAAAGCAAGCTGGCCCACATGGCGAGCTGGCCCCAGCAGAGACCTGGCTCATGCTGGCCCATGTGGAGTGCTGGCCCACACAGAGTGCTGGCCTTATCTTGCTGCACAGTTGGTGCAGCAACATAACGCAACAAAAAGAAACACAGAGGAGAGACAATTAGTGATGCAGCAGACCACAGAGCTGGGGTGGCACAAGATATTGAGCAGCCTCTCTCTGCTCCGGAAGGTCCCAGGATCGGTTCCCAGTGTCGTCTAAAGAGAAAACAAGCAGATACAGAAGAGCACACAGACAGCCAGACAGCGAGTGCAAAAACAATGGGTGGGAGGGGAGGAGAAATAAATGAATAAATAAATCTTAAAAAAAAAATTACAGACAAAGGCAGTTTAACAAATTATGGAAGCATTACTTTAAAAAAAAGTACTGTCCAGGCACATTTATCTTTAATCCTTTAAAAAACTAAATTGTTTCCCCAGTGTTCAGAAAGATGAATAAATGAACACAGATTGATTAAATGACATGACCAAGGTCTCCTTGTTAATAAAGAAAATGAAAGACAAAAATCCTTGATTATATTCACATCTCATAAAATTAAATCCCATATTTTTTTACATTTAGCATTAATATAACAACTTCTTTGCTTTTGTTACAAAAATATTACAATATTACTGTTAACTATAGTCTATAAGTTATACAGTTGTTTTTTTCCCATGATCACCATATTCTTTTTTTTTAATTATTATTATTATTTTTTTAAAGATTTATTTATTTTATTTTATTTATCCCCCCCTTGCTGCTTGTGCTGCTGTGTCCATTCGCTGCGAGTCTTCTCTGTGTCTGCTTATCTCCCCCTTGCTGTGAGGTCTTGCCGCATCAGCTCACGGCGCCGCGCGAGCCGGCCTGCCCTCACAAGGAGGCGCCGGGAAGCGAACCCGGGACCTCTCATATGGTAAACGGGTGCTCTATCCATTGTGCCACACCCGCTTCCTGCCGTGAGGTTGCTGCATCAGCCCACCGCACCGCTCAGGCCGGCGTGCCCTCACAAGGAGGCCTCGGGATGCGAACCCGGGCCTCCCATATGGTAAACGGGGGCTCTATCCACTGAGCCACACCCGCTTCCCATCACCATATTCTTAACACCTTTAATAGAGGAACGTTCTTATATTTGTATTATCAACCACAATCCTCATTCACCACCGACATCACTATGATAGACAGTCCCTAGATTATCCTCTAGCTGTCTTTCAATTAACATTAACATCCCTAGAATACACCTTTCAACAACAATCACATTTACAAATCAGCACTGTTACTTATACTCAGTATAATGTGTTACCATCAACTCTATTCATTTCCACATATTTACAATCAACTTCATTAAGCATTCTATACATAGTTTCTTTGGTGATGTTTGTCTATAAAATGAAGTCAGTAGCAAGAGAATAGACATGTGGCCAATCAGTGCATCCTGGAGACCGCTCTATGGACTAAGTTCAGAAGTTCTCATTAGATTAATATGCTTTAAACAAACTTAGCCTTTGGGTCAGCTTCTTAAAATCTTGTAAGAACTTTTCTCAATCTTGCCTTTGTATCCCTTAGAACTACTGTAAGTTCTTTAATGTAATTCATGCACCACTTTCTCTAAATAGGATAAGTTAACTTTGGTGAAAGACAATTTGGAATAACAATGGACACTTTGGGAACTTTTAAATAGGAAGAGAGCTGTTCAGTTTAGAGGCAACTCAGAACAAAAAGGAATAAAATCTAGACTATTCAATGCTCTCCATCTTATGAGGAAGTTTTCAGTGCAAACTGAACTGTAATATTGCTTCCTTAATAACAGTCAACAAAAGAGCCAAATTCCGTTCCACCTTCCTTATTTGTATATCACTTTCCCCTTACGTCCTCTTCCAACTACAAGCTTAATTCAATCCCCATGAAATTCTTACTCTTCCCTTCTCTTTCTTCTATTGAAACATCCATTAAAATTTAAATTGCACAATTTTATACATTATGACAAAATGTATAATGGCCTGTATCTGTCATTGCAATGTCATGCAGGACAATTCCAATGTCCTGAAAATGCTCCCATGTTACACCTATTCTGCCTTCTCCCTCTCCTCAGAACCTCTGGTGACCACTGCCTTTATATCAATAATAAAAGTTCTTCTATTGATATAATAATATTAAGTCTATATTAAAATAATAATGTCTACTTTAGTCCATTTTCATTCCCCAATCTTGAGTATTTTGAGATGGTGATGCCCACTGTTTCCAGTTGAGAGGGGCCTTAGATGCAATGGGGCAGATGAATGGAACTATCTTGCTTACAGTTGCAGGCACTCTCTGTTCCTTGGGATGGGTGTTGACCATCATCATCTCCTTGTTAGTTGTCCTAGGTGAGTCAGAGTGTAAACTATAATTTAAACTATAGTCCACAGTTAGTAGCAATGCTTCAATATGTGTTCATCAATTGTAACAAATCTACCACACTAATGAAAGATGTTGTTAATGTGGGAAAGTGTGGGAGGGGACTGGAGTGTGGTGTATGAGAATCCCCTATATTTTTTATGTAACATTTATGTAATCTAAAGCTTCTTTAAAAAAATTTTTTTAAATTAAAAAAAAAAAAAGTTGTCTCTGAAGGGTGATCCTAATACTTCCTGGTATACTTCAAAGCCCAGTCATTTGTGTGCATTTCTGTGATATTGTTAAGGACTTCTAAAATCCTAGGACAAAAATGAAAGAAAAAAAAGGTTTACTGAAAAATTCTTACTTGTCCTGGGAACATACAGTTAAGGCCTCGCTGACCACTATCAATTAGTGCATATTTTGATGGGGCCAAGAGATGCAAAAAATTGATTGGAAAAGGCTAATTAACAGGACCCAGAAAAGGATTTAAAGGTTAATGAAATAAACTTTACTGAAATAGGATATCTGAGAGCATATAAGTTAGGACAATCTTTTACAAACGCTATATCTCAGGTTTCTCTTGCCAATATAAATTGGACTGTGATTCAATCTTGTAAAAAGCAAAATAGTGAATCCATAGGAGACTTCAGAGATATATTAATTAGGTTCTTTAGATAATATTCAGAATTAGGCCTGGATCCTGAAATTTCAACTGCCCTATGCAACATTTTATGGTGATGGTCTAAAACCAGAAATTGCAGAACTAGTATATAAATGAAAGATTGACAGGTCACTCCATTAAAAAAACTTCAGCCTTTGAATGAGTGCATGAGAGAATTTAGATAGGAAAAAAAAACAAAAAACCTCAAGCTAAACTGGCAGATTTAAAAATAAAGCAGATGAACAAAGAACAGCCACACCCTTAAGAAAATAAAAAAAACCCTATTTACAAGACCTCTGATGGTCTTGTAAACACAATAGACCAATGAAAAATTAATTATCTTATATTAATTTTAAAAAAGAGTAAAGAATTAGAAGCCACTGAGTGTTGTGAAGGGACCCCAAGGTAGACTGTAACAACAAATTTCCAATGATTCTCTCAAATCATCAAGATGAATCATCTTTAAAAACAAAGGGACAGAAACAAAACTTTTTAAATGGCATGGGTGCTCTTCTGCAAACTAGAAATACTATCACCAATTTTATATCTCTCTTCAGAATCTTCAGACTACTGACATGGTAGATTTTTAAAATATCCTTCAGACTCTCTCCCTCACCCATCCTTCAACAATAACATTCAGCCCTCTCAAGAGCGAAATTGCATTCCTCCTTTGTGATAACATCCAAACATATTTATTATTGAGAGATTCCTTTGTAAATGGAGTTGTCAAATCAAATGCTCTTCAGATGGACTGTTTCCTGAAATACTTGAAATCTTTTATATGTATCACATAATAGGAGTTCAAGTGGATGTTTGTTTTCCCAGTCCTGGGTACTTAAACCCAGTCCCAATTTGAGGATTTATGTTAGGTCCTTTATTCCCTCTAAGCCGAAGACACCAATGATACTTGAAAATATTAGGGCTTAATCCCCCCTATTTTAGTTCCCTAAGCTGTTTAAAGCAGATACCATGAAATGGATACAATGGAAATTTATTAGCTTACATTTTGAGGCTGAGAAATATACACATCAAGGCATCATCAAGGTGATGCTTTCTTCCTGAAGACTGGCTGCTAGAGATCCTTGGCTTCTTTGCCACATGATAAGGCACATGGTGGTATCTGCTGGTCTCTCTATACCTTGCCTCACTGCCACAGATTTCCCCTTTAGTTCAAGGGTGAGAAAATGTCCAAATCAAGGCATCATCAAGGCCATGATTTCTTCCCAAAGACCGGTGCTGGTGATGGCTTTTCTGCCACATGGCAAGGCACACGGCAGCATTTGTTGGTCTCTCCCTTCTCTTCTGGGTTTTGTTGCTTTCAGCTTCTTGCTTCCTTGGCTTTCTCTCTGTATTCATCACATTTATAAAAGATACAGTAATAGGATTAAGATCCACACTGAATGAGGTAGATCGCACCTTAACTGATGTAGCCTCATCAAAGGGTCCAACTTACAATGGCTTTACACCCACAGGAATGGATTAGACTTAAGAACATGTTTTTCTGAGCTACATACAGCTTCAAATTACCACAACTTCTAAATAATAGCCTTGCTCAATATCCTTTGACTCTCCAAACAAGGAAAGGACTGGAAGATCTAACCAAAAAAAGATGCTTTTATTTCTTGCTTTAGCCCTGTAATACTTCCTTTGACTGCCCATCTAGATCCAAGCAGTTAATATTTAATTGCCTTGTCATGGGAAAACCACAATATACCAGGTATATTATACACCAAAATTTTATAAAAGCCCTTTTCTACTTTCAATTAAAACTTAAAGGAATTGCAGCTTCACTGAGGTTCCAGCCCCAGCGGGCACATGGAAAGCCCAAAGACTCCAGTCTCTTGGACATACACCTACAAACTCCAGCACCAAGTATAGGTTTAAATAGAAGAGACAGATGAGCCATGTGTAAGGAAGCCATAATTGAGTCCAACTCTGTCACTCTCAGGAACACAAACTCCAAAGTAGGGCCCACTGGCAAGGCATCAAACTCTGGAGATATCTGTCCTGACTAGGATCTGGGTGTCTGCAGAGCCCTCAGGAGCCCTGCTATTTTGGGTAGTATCCACTTTGGCAGTCTATGAGATCCTGCTGAGATGTGAATAAGCGTAACCTCTGGGATGACCTCCCAACTCACTTTGAAGTCTTTTAGCCATATAAACTCATTTGTCTTTACCTTTTCCCCCTTTTATTTGAGGTCTTTTTCCAATTGCATTGCTAACTGGTGCTTGGTAGTAATCTCTTGGTGACAGGGAGGCTCATCCCTGGGAGTCATGTCCCACACTGGGGAAAGGTAATGCATTTATATGCTGAGTTTGACTTTTACAGAGGCCACATTTGAGCAACAAGGAGGTGCTCAGGAGGCAACTCTTAGGCACCCCACAACACTAGGTTAGGTTTCAATTTCAAGAGCAAAGCCTCAAAAGCATAATCATCAACATCAAGGGCCCATCAATGAATCATCCTCCTTCGCCAGTCATTGCACCTGCACTTGGGGGACTGTTGATGCTCCATTAGAAAATGTGGCAGAGCTCTCCAGGATGGGAATTCAATATTCTTTCCGTTATTGTGTGAGTCTCCACCCACTGTGACAATGCCCCATGAACATTTGAACATATTTATATACCTTATATGTATGCTTAGGTGAACTTCCTCCCATGTATCCCCCATTACTGACACTCCACATCAGTGATCCTCCCCTGCCCCAGTTGTAACCCTTCTGTGATCCAAAACTTCTTCAAAAATGAAGCCATTAAAATAGCTAAATACAATTAATAGGAAAATGAAATAATAATGATAGGTTTAAATATAAGAAATAAAATACATAAAAATTAAAAAAACTAAAAATAAATTAAATTAAAAGATTGGGATATTAAAAAATAATGAAAAATATTTTTTAAATTTTTTTGACATTTTGCCTTTTGTCACTGTAATATCTGGCATCCTGTGTGTACAATGGGTTTCCAGTTCATTGGACTCACCCAAGACAACTAACAAGGAGGTGAGGATTGACAACCACCATACCAAGGAAACAAGATAGCTGACAACTGCAAGTAAGAGAGTCCCATACATCAGCTATATGGGATCAAAGCCTCCTCTGAATTAGAGGTGGAGTGGACATCACCATCCCAGAATTCTCAGGATTAGGGAATGAACTATGGACTAGAGTAGACTTACAGGTATTCTACTGTAAACATATTATGATTCTAGCATTGGAAGAAATTACAACATTGAAGTGGAGGTAGTGACCACTGAAGGCTCTGGAGGCAGGGAGAGGGAAAATCAGTTGTAATACGGGGGCTTTTTCAGGACTTAGGAATCATCCTGAATGACACTGCAATGACAGATATAGGCCATTTTATATCATCACATAACATGCAGAACTGTGTCAGAGTAAGTGTAGACTACAATGTGAACTATGGTCCATGCTCAGTGGCAAAGCCCTAGGATGCATTTATCAATTACAATGAATGTGCCACACTAATGAAAGATGCTTATGTGGGAGGGTGTGGGAGGCATGGGGAGTGGGGCATATGGGAATCTCTATATTTTTTGTGTAACATTTATGTAATCTAAGTAGCTTTTAAAAAATAAAAAAAATTTTTTTAAAAACAGAAAGCATATCTTGGGAGTTGGACAAGTGGCTCAAACTGTGGTCCTTTCATTTGCATAGCTTTAGGTTACTTATTAATAGTGACTAACGTTATTTATAGTGTTTTTAATGGATTTCTATGATACTATTAAAATATGTTTTAAAAAAAAAACTTAAAGGAAACAGAATAGCAGGTATGTATGCAGGGGAAACAGAGAGAGATTGAGAGTTGATGAGTTTTTTTGTTTGTTTGATTTTTTACTATTATTATTATTATTGGAATAATGAAAATACTCTAAAAATGATTGAAGTGATGAATGCACAACTACGTGATTATATCAAATACCACTGATTATACACTTTGGATGGATTTATTCTTTATTAATATGAATCAATAAAATTAATTTGTAAAAAAAAAATGAAATAAAAGACTTTGATGAAAAACTTTAACATCCTAAATATGGAATGATTATATTTAGTTTGATACCAACTTAACTACAATAGCATGAATATATACTTTTCCTATATCCCTCTGTCCCCATATCACTTTTTCCTGCTACCACTTGTATTTTTGTATACTGTAAGTCCAAAAAAAAAAAAAAAAAAAGGATATATGCTTCCTCTGGGGCTTCCTTCTTATACAGTATATATCATTTTTAATGAAGCCAAAATGACAAAGTCCTATCATTGTTTCCATCTGTGGTGAGTGTGGTGGTTTGAAACTGTATGTAACCCATAAAAACATGTTCTTAAAGTTAATCCATTCCTGTGGCTTGTAAACCCATTGTAAGTAGGACTTTGATGAGGCTACTTCAGTTTATGTGTGACCCACCTCATTCAAGATCGGTCTTAATCTTATTTCAAGAGTTCTTTATAAATGGAATGAATATATATAGAGAGAAAGCCACAAAAGCAAGAAGCTGAAATCAAGGAAACCAGAAGAGAAATGGGACACAAGTAGCTCCCACCATGTGCCTTGCCATGTAGCAGAGGATCCAAAGGTCTCCAGCAGCCAGTCTTGGGAAGAAAGCATGATACCTTGAGTTGGACATTTTCCTGACCTCAAAATTGAAAGTTAATAAATTCCCATTGCTTAAGTCAAGCATCTCATTATATTTGCTGGAGAAGCCTAGGAACTAAAACACCAACTATTTATTAAAAGCTTTAATCCTTAATATGTATTAATAAAATTAATTTGTTGAAAAAAAGCATTAATCCAGAAGAGACAAAGCTTCCAAAGAGAAGTTGCAATTCTATCAACAAAAGTTCATTATTAAAGCACACTATATCCCAACAAGTTAAATCTTCAAACTCAGATATTATAACTCTGTAGAATTTTCCTAGATCAATTCCAAAAGGCAACTCTGGGAAAATATATGACTAGCTGGTATTTAAGGCACTATGCACCAAATATTTTTGAGATTGCCTTTCATTTATGTAATTCAATCAAATCTTTAGGTCTTGAATCTTCTCTAGGGTGAAAAAACATCAAAAAGCCTTTTGTAAGTTGAATTAGGTCAGAAGTCAAAACCCACAAATTTAGGGTTTCCTAATAATCACATATAACTTTCCTTTTTGACCATAAATATTCTGGACAGACACTAGATGTACTTTGATACTACATCAAATGAGACATAATAAGCTCACTGAAGAGCTATAGCAACAGCAACAACACTTGTGGAATCTTCGGCAAATTTAGTTGGAGTGCCCCCACTAAATTGGTGGTTCCCTTTGTTGTGCAGACTTCTATTGACATCATACACCAAGAAATTCTCAGTTAGTTGACTTACATCATGTGAAGTATTATTGCTTTCAACTTTTTGTCTATCAGTATCCATTGTTATAATCCTAAACTCAGTAAATCTCCTTCTCTTAAGGAAGGAGAATCACTTCCTTATTTACTATTAAGTAACTATTTAAACCTTATCCACATCTTTTGAAAATTCCTTTGGAAAGCCTTGATTTAATTTTTGTTTGGTGATGGTATATTCCTGGAAACAGATTTTAAATTCTGTCAAGGAAGCTATGTTGTCCCATATGTAATTTACCACTAGAATATGAGCTTCTCACAGAAATTAATTCTGCTCAAATGGCTGAGTTGCTCACTCGCACATATGCTTTCCAGCTATTTGTCAAAACATTTATAAGCACACCACTTACCTAATCCTAACCCCAATTTACCCCAAGAGAAATTCCAATATTTAAAGGAAGAGCATTTTAAATTAGAGACATGATGTTTGGTCTAGTATCTACTGGCTCATCTTACCCACTCAACTTTTTTTTCAATCAGCAAATATTTCTTGAGTTATCTACTCAGTGTCATTGTTGAAATCTTCAGAATTTCTATGAAGGGGTGACTTAGGACTGAAGCACTATCTTGAAATTATGTTTGCTTGCAAGCACACTGGTTTTTCATATGGGATGTGTTTATTGGGGGTGGCTGAGAGTGTCTTATAGCAATTATGAAGATGATTATGAGGGTACTAACTCCTGATCCCAATACACTCATCAGTCCCACCATTGTGTGCAGCTCTGAACTAAGTTTAGAAAGGGGAACCCAACAGAAAAGACCTAGATACATGTGGAGTTTATTATGGTGCTGTCAAGTCCCCAGGTTGGTTGAAACATCTGGAGACTGCAGGGATTTCTCCAAAATAAGGCCGATAGTGTCACCAAGGGGCCAATCAGTAGAAAAATCCCAATCCTTGGCCTTATTCCACATACCACACCCAATCATGAGAATCTGAATACAGCTACACTTTCTGCAATCTTCTTAGGATTAACTCTAGGTAAAATGCCAGCATTTGCTTTCCTCTTGATGCTATACCTGGAAAGGTGCTTGCAAAACCATCCTGATTGCTTTCCACCAGGCCTTTCCTATGCATGCCTTTAAATATCTTTCATGAGGATATTTTTTAAAATGAAAATCTTCCACTACCCTATGGAGTTAATATGGATTTTTAAACTGAATTTTTAGCTAAATAGAAATATTTCTTATATCTTTGAGGTCAACACCTAGAGGAATGTAATTAAATAGGAAGTCATTTTTACTTTTAAAAAGTAGTGCATTATTTTGTGAGTGCACATTTACAAAATGTTAAGATATTGCATCAGTTCTAAATAGAAATGGAACAAAAAGGCTTTGATGAACTTTACATTAGTTTTGGAAGCTCAGCATGTACTTAAATATTAGTTTACAAGTGTCTGATGTTAAGTGAATGCTGGAGACTAAATAAACCCTTCATTTGAAACTAACAGGTACAATCTGAAGTCCAAAATATGTATTTATGAAATAAATCTTTTAAAATAATTTAAGGGGAAAAATGAGGAACATAGTGAATTAAACCTATACTTGGATGTATGGCATTCCAGGAGCATTGCAGGAACTTATCAAGTTGTAATCTTTATTTCAGTCTTTGGAATAATAATTTAGTCATTTGGTCAGTATAGTCAAGTATCCCTATTAATTCTACTTTTTGTGGACTGAATCATGTTCCCCACAAAAGAAATGCTCAAGTCTTAATCCATGTTCCTGTGGTTGTGAACCTATTTGTAAATAGGACCTCTGAGGAAGCTATTATCAGTTAAGGTGTGGGCTCATTTGTGAATAGGATCTTCAGAAATCCTGTTCTGATTGAGGTCAAATTGAATCAGGGTAGGCCTTAATCCATTTGCCTGGAAGCATTATAGAGAGAGGAAATTCAAACCTAGTCAGTCAGAATTAGAAGCCAAAAGAAGTAGGAGCCAGAAGAAGTAGGAGCCAAAAGTCAGGAGAGGCCAGAATGGAGAGAGAGATTGCCATGTGATGGAGGACTGCCATCAACACAATGCTACCTACTCTGGGAAAAAAGCATGTCCTTTCTATTGGGCTTCCAGCCTCTAAATTGTGAAACAATAAATTCTTGTTGGTTAAGCCAACCCATTGTGTGGTATTTGTCATAGCATTCCTGGCAAACTAAGACACTACTAGAGCCAATAATAATTTTTTTTAAATCTATGTATTTCATTTGTAGGAAACAATTGTAGCTAAAATATATATTAGACTGAGCAGAGCATTTCCAAAAAAGAGTCCATGCTCTAGAAATATTCTTGCTCAGCATTTACTTAGTGAAAAACTGCTAAGTCATTCAAGTATAACCCCCATCTGCCACCCTGAGTGGTACCATAATTAATATTGTAGAAATTTATGTAGGAACTTTACGATATGAAAGGAAATGGGGAGGTATCAATTACCTAACAATGTTAAGATAGCAGAGATTATTTGCATTTTTCTTAGTCATCTTGAAAAGTCAGGCAAAGTGGAAAGGGGATGAGGGGATAGGGCCAAATTGCTTAATTGTGTTGGGAATTGGTAATTGTGGTTTGGTAGTTCAATGTGTAAAGTTATATGCTAGTGGAAGTAAAAGCATTGAAATAATTGTAGTGTTGATAGAGTTAAATACCTTATTTTTCCTTTTGCCAAGAGATTACTAAGCTGTCTTCTCATGATTTTTTTCTAATTCAGAATATGATTATTCTTATGAATTTTTCTGATAAGGAAGAAAAAAGACAGATTAGAAAACAATTGTTTTCTGCCTCAAAGAATAGGAAAACTCTAGACATTTACAATTGAATATACTTCTTTCCTTTCATTTCCCAACTAGGTAGTAGTTGCATCAGTGTTTATCCATGCAACTTATCAGACAAATATTTTTGCAGGACTATGTGGTTAAGAATGCTCTTCATTTATAAGGATATTTTCACCTACAGATATATTTACATCAATAGTCCTAATTTAGCAAATGCCTGAATTCTACAGATGCCGACAGTGCCTTTGTTTTCTCAGTTACATACATATCCATATTTAATACCAAAGTCATAAGAATCAATTTACGAATTGTTCTTTCCAGAATATGTTGTTGATTCATAAGAAATTTTTAGATGTGTGCTGGCGTATTACCTTTCAGTTGATGGGAAATATTCCTTTTACTCTAAGCAAATGAGTTTCTTTTTGTTGAGCAGTAATATTGTTTTTGTTATTCATTTAGACTTAAACTAAAAAGGTCTTTAGGCAACCATGTGGCTGTTTGCTCCTGAGGATCACTGTCATATTATAATTCCAAAGATATGAGTCCTCCTTGATGGATTAGTCCAGATGTACCCCAAACCTGTCACAAATCAGAAAAAGGTTAAAGATCATGTAATTTCTGTGTTAGACCCTCTGTCAAGTCATGTTTACTGTCACCAAAAGGTTAGACCAGAGGAGAAAGGAATAAGGTTGATGAATAGTGTGGAATGTGTGTCAGTGAAATGAAAGAGATGACATGCACCTGTTTTCAGCAACGATAAACCATCCACATTTTGCCCTGTCACTTTCAGTTTCTCAAAAGCACATTGCTTTTAGGTCTGGATCCTGAACATGCCTTAAGGCACGGGGACTTTAGAAACAAATAATTCATTAATATATTTCCTGCCAGTTCTTTGAACATGTGTGCCTTTCCCTTTGTTGATATGTCTGCCTCACTTCACTGGATATTACCATCTCAATCCTTTTTGAGTGAACACCTAAAATTCTGTCGGTCTCTTTTATAAGAAAATGGCAGTGAAAAAAAATGGCAAAAACCAGAAACAGTGAAATTTATTTTATGTATTACTGTTTATACGTAAACACACTTTGACACCAGTATGTATAATTCCGCACTAATCAGCCTTTCATCTTTTCATAGCTGGGTTAAGAATTTTTGCAAAACCAAAAGATAAAAATATCCACAATATGCAAACATATTTTTGTTGTACTGTCATAAAGTTCACAGTGAAATGGTGAGCTTAAAGCTACGGAGTTCACTGACATTACAGTTCTGGCTGAGCCCATTAAAACATGATGTAAGAGAAACAGGATTGTGATTTCTTTACTACAAAGAGTCTTAAGTAAATCATAGTGTCTCAAAATAGCTGCAGAAATGAAGGTTAATTTTTCCAAATCCTTAGAAATGATTTCTGAGTGAGAGTGACTAACCACTTATATTGTAGTGAGGTACAGCAATCTTCTTCCTCCTTCCTTTTAAAGAAACGTAGTTTCCTTCCAAGTGTCTGTCCTCAACTGTATTGTGCCATTTCTCTTCACTCTCTTCCTGGGATTTCAAAGAGTCTCTTTATGCCAAATATCATTGTATAGATAACACCCACTTCTATTTATCTAAGCTTTGACATTTCTCTTGAATTCCTTGGACCTTAAACTTTTTAAAAAGGTGTTTTATTCACCAAAGCACAGAACCTGAAGCAGTTCCAGCAATATAGCCTTTAAGTGGGTAACAGATTCTGAGCCAGGACTATGTTGAGAGTTAAATCCAGGTCGAAAACACAAGCTTGATTAAGAGCCTGTTACTGGAGGATGGTCAGTGCAGAGCAGAGATTTGGGCTGATTAGGGGTTTTAAGAGAACCTTCTCCTTATATGAACGGTCAGGAGGAGGATAGAAGGAGCAACAAGGCCTTTGCAAGGTGCTGCTGACAGGAGATGCCTGGGGTACCTCAAGCTACCCGGTCTGAGGACCAGGAAAGCTCAGCAAATTCTGAGAAGGGAATCTGAGAAGGGTAGATTTAATACTGAGCAGCCACTGTCTTTTACCTGTAGGAGAGGAGTGGCACTCTAAAAGAAGTTAAGTATCTTGCAAAGTTTAAAATTAATACCATGTACTCTACTGAAGATTTTAATACTAGAATATTTGACTCCAAGGTTAATATCTTCCCACATACCAGTTGTTCTCAAACAGCAGCCCCGAAACCAGCAGCATCAGCATCTCTTAAGAAATTGTTAGAAATACAAACTTATGGTCCTCACCACATACCTGCTGACCAGAAACTCTAGGAGTGCAACCCAGAAATCTGTGTTCCTACAAGCCCTCCAGGTGGCTCTGATGCATGCTCAAGTATAAGAACCACTGCACTGTATCAGTGTGTTTCAAATACTCACTGACAACCTCAAGATGCTCAGGATGCAGAGATAAAGAAAAGATTCTCTGCCCTCATGCCATAAAGTTGATACAAAGTAAGTGTTATGGGGATTCAAAAGAAGAAAACATAAAATAATACTTTAACAATCATTAATTGAGTTTAATATGTGTCAATCCTACTTGGAAAATAATATTATTGTCCCATTTGATAGATGAGGAAACAAACTCTGTGACATAAAATACATTAACCAAGTTTATATAACTGGTAAGTAATAGGAATCAGAGTATTTCTTTTCAGGTAAAACTTTTATATCAAATGAGGATATAACTTTAAGCATCTCTACTTTATGTGATAGTTTAAGGTTATGCAATAAATAAAATATATTTTTTCAGTTAGTTTTCACTTCCTATTTTTATGCTAATAATCTGAAATATGGTTTGACTTCAAATCTAATAATTATAAGCAAATTATGCTGCTTCCAGTTCAAAAGAATTTGAAAAGTTGCCTGGACAGTCTAGTATTTGAAAGTGGGTTTATTCTATGTTAAGTCTTCCAGATTTAAGATAAGAGTTTTATCAGAACTTTCATATTATTGCACCCACATAAGAGAAAGTCACATTTTTTCATGAAAGCCTGAACAATCAGATAGATTAAGTGTAAAATAAAGTGAAAAATTAGTATAATGAGTCAAAATATGAGTGAATTTTAAAATAGTTCTAGTTCTAAATACAATTTGGAAGAAATCTATGACTCTTTAAATGATGTGTTCATTTATATAATATTTATTATTAGCTGTGATTTATACTATTCCATAGTGCAAATCCAATTGCATAAACTGGTAACTGATACTCATAACTACTTATCTATTAGTTAATATTTAACAAATTATCTCTATCAGCTGAAGTTTTCCTTTATACTGATTGAACAAAAAATATGCTTAGTTATATCCAATGTAGGCTACAATATTTCAATACAATCCAACTCTACTGGGATCTGATTATAACAAAATGATTAAGTGATTTTTTAAATTTTGAATTTATGACATTTACATAAAGATTTATTGGGATGAATAAATAAAATGACCTTAATGAATACTACATATATTTCTATACATAGGTATATAAATGGAACCATAAAGGATGTATCTATTTCCTGACTAAGAAACTAATAACAATTTAGAATTATTATGGTTTCGAGAAAAAGTTCTGAGTCTGGATTATTTCCCATGTAGTATCAGTAAGTCTGATCTCCCTGAAATACCTTCTTCTGAATTATGGCCCCTGTTACCTACTAAGCTCTTGATAGTAAGTCTTTGGCTGCTGTTATTTTTTTCAATGGAAAGATTGGCTCTCCAGTAAGAAAATATTCAATATGCTAGTTATGTTTGTGTAATACTGCTGCCCCCTATTTCTAATTTAGGCAATCTACATTTGTGCTTCCTTTTTCAGAATGGTGTTAGTGGTGTTATTCTGATGTCCAGGATAATGAAAGGAAGCCTTTAAAGCAGTCCTTATGCAGGGGCCCCCATATGTGCCACTCATGACACTTCCTTTTTTACATTAAATATCCTCAAAAAATAGTAAGTCAAGATCTAATTATTTAATCTCCTTATGGTAATATCATATGAACTGCTCAGTTAATTATTACTTATTATTTAATTTAGGCATAACGTATCTGTTTCATAAAACTATAAGACTGTAATTATAGAAAAGGCTATAGAGGTTTTAGTCAAACTTCCCTATTTACAAATCTGGGTTTGTATGTTCCTACCTTTCAAAATCTTCTTTGAAATGGTAGTTCATTTATTATTATTTTCTTTTTGATGTGATCTGTTTTATTTATTTTTATTTTTATTTTTATTTTTTTTAAAAGATACTTAGATTACACAAATGTGACACAAAAAATATAGGGATTCCCTTACGCCCCACCTCCCACAACCTCCCACATAAACATCTTTCATAGTGTGGCACATTAATTGCAATTGATAAACACGTCCTGGGGCTTTGCCATTAAGCATGGACCATAGTTCACCTTGTAGACCACACTCTCCCACACAGTTCTGCATGTTATATGATGACATAAAATGGCCTATATCTGTCGTTGCAATGTCACTCAGGACAATTCCCAAATCCCGAAAAAGCCCCCATATTACAACTGCTTTTCCCTCTCCCTGCCCTCAGAGCCTCCAGTGGCCACTGGCTCCACATCAATGTTGTAATTTCTTCCATTGCTTGAATCACAATAAGTCTATAGTAGAATACCAGTAAGTCCACTCTAGTCCATATTTCATTCCCCAATCCTGAGGATTCTGGGATGGTGATGTCCACCCCACCTCCAATTGAGAGGGTCTTATTTATTTAGTAGATAGTTCATTTATTAATAATATATAAATATATCAATACAATAGAGTGTACTTATTTTTTGAATAAGCAAATTCAATGGGAAACTACTTGTTTTTCCTTTAAGATACAATTTTCCAACCCTGGAGAAGAGCCTGTTCTCCAGAATGATATTAGCATAGCATCATCCTCATTTTATAGCAGTTCTTATACTGGCAGTTATCATGTATCTGAAGAAAATAATCATTCTCAAAGGAGAAAATCAAGGTGATTCAGCTGTTCAGAGTTATCCCAGAATTAGCATTCAAATGATTCAACTGGGGATTTGGAACACTGTACTGCTTTCTGTTAAGGATTACAGTACACAATAAGCTCCAGGAAATATTGTGACTTTAAAAAAATGAATAAGCATGGAGTTTGGAGACATGAAGGCTTGGGACCAAATCGTGGTTCTGCCATTTACTAGTTGTACAAACTTTAGCAACTTACTCACCTTATGAGTTTAGTTTCCACACTTACAAAGTAGAAAAATTGTAGGTTGCTGTGTGGTAATGGATATATAATGCCTACATATAAGCCTCACATTCTTTATATTCCCCAATTTCCATGGCTTCAAATTTTACAGGTAGATGATCCAAGACATCAGGAGAAAGACTTCTTCACAGCCAGGGCTCGGAATCGGAATGTCTGACTCTGAATCTCAGGTCCATGGCATGCTGGGCCTGTGACCTCGGGCAAGCTACTGAACCATTCTGCGTCTCACAAACTAGGGTTAAAGGATGTCATGGGCATATAAGGTTCTTAGTGCAAAATGACACACACAAACCTAACTCAATATTAGCTATTGTTATCCTTTTGTTCTTCATGTCTGGACTCAACTGTTCCAACTGTCATGTGGTATAGGGTAATACCTATAGTTGTTCTACTGTTAGGTGCAGTGCATCGTCAAACACAATACTGATTCTCAAAATGAATCTATGAAGGTCATTGTTAACGTATTTAGCTGCATGTGTTAAGAGTATTATTTCACCTGAAACCATTTGAGCAAGTCTTTTGTTCTCTCAGTTTCAGAAACCATAGTTCAAAGAGCTAGGTTATTGAAGTTGCTAGGTATTTGGCCTAAATTCATGATTTTTTTTTTTTTACCCAGTTATCCACTGCTATTGGAAGCATGCCTCTCTCTTCTCCCTGTCTCCTTTCTTTCCTCCTTCAAATCTTCCTTTCCTCTGTCCTTTTTTCCTTTGTCCACACCTCCAAGCATTTGTTTAACAAGCTCCTTATGTGGGCTCTGGAGTGGAATGGCCAGGGTTTGAATCCTGGCACCAACTTAATTAATTCATGTGTACTCCCATAAGTTACTTCACCTATCTAAGTCTCAGATCTCCCTCTGCCAACTGAGGATAATAGTAGCATCTACCTCCTACAGATTGCTTTAATGACTAAGTGAAATAAAGTAAATCCCTTTGCACAGAGCCAGGCTCAGAAAAGCTGAGGAAATGTTAAGATCGCATAAGATGTTAGCTACTGTAGGTATTATTTTTTTATTAGTCATAATTTTATTATTCCTCCTCCTGATCTTCCCTCTTCTCATCCTATCACTTCTACTTCTGCTACTTGCCAGCACTATATTAGGTAGTAGGTCTACACAGAGAGCAAAATAAAAATAATAATGAAAAAATAAAATAAAAACGATCATGGCCCCTGTCCTTATGGAACTGACATTCTGTGGGTAAATAAATAATGTACAGAGAAAAAAAATTTAATGGCTATATTATAATAATTTTTGATAACTATTTGAAGGAAAAACACTTTGGGGAAACAATTGAAAATATCTGGAGGGAGCCAACTTAGGGTGTTTGCAGAGGCCCCTCTGTAGACTAAACATTTATACCGAGACCTTCAGAGAAGCCAGATAAGTGAAAAAGAGAAGAGCCTGGATGTGTGAGGCCATGAAAAGAAATTTAGATAGTGGAATGAGAGATGGAGTGTTAGGGCCACAGTCGTGCAGGCTTCATAGATAAAGAAGAAAGTTGGATTTCATTTGAAGTGTTTATTTGAAGCATTTATCGTTATTCTTGAAAGGACTGTGTGTCTGTTGTTGATGTTATAGATTTTGCTCTTCTTTTTTATAGACTTTAATCCTATTGAAGTGTTTATAAGGCATTCTGCTATACTGAACATGTACAAGATATGATATCTGCCACAAGAAAAGAAAGATTAATATACCAAACATCAAATAAACAATGTTAAAATCTTCAAAATATGCATCATTTAAGATTTTAATTTGCTAAAGCTGTTTTCTTAATTCTGTAGGCTTTGTTCACAGATGGCAATATTTAAATCAAGGAGTTAACATCAAGTGATAAATGAAAAATATCTTGGTGGTGTGATGTATCCAGTAAACCAGAACTCTGTAAACTCGCCAATTAAATTTGACAACTCCTTAAAACGTTTAATCCCACAGATGCCTGTGACAATCCCAAAGTGAGAATAGTACATGAAATATTGCATCTTGCTCATTCACTTAGTTGTTCTTTCTTAAAGCTGCACCATCAGAATTGCATTTAAGTAGACAGCAGAAATTTCGGTTAGTATACAGACAGCAGATACAAAACCTTGTCTTTGTCACTGGGAAGACACAAATGAAAACCTTGAATCTTTAACTCATCTGATTGGACTATTGCTATTTCTTCTTGCCATTTTCTTGTTCATGTTAAAGTGTGACAGCAACAAGATTCAACCCCCTCCAAAAAATTTAGCAACTTGCTATATTTTTCCTGAAAATAAATTCCTAAAAAATGAAATTTAAAAAAAAAAACATGGTGGTGCATTGTTGTTACTGTACAATAATCTCTGAATGTTAAAAGCTCCTTAATTTAACCCTAGTGTTTAAATTAAACTTTCTAATAGAAGCAGTTTTATATTCTATTCAGGTAGACTGATGTTCAGTGCTGTGATTAATTGGGCAAGCATGATTCTTTATATTTACAACCCACTTGTAAATGGAAGTGAGAAATGAATTGTGCCAAGAGCTTTCAGTTCTATTTTTATTAATAGACTAGATTACATAGATCATGAAAACAATCTTCCAATTTGTGAGAGTCAATCTAATATCTTGTTAAACAAGAGTTATTATTATTGAGCTTAAACTACTGAAGTGTGTTATACCAAAGGACTACTTCCACATTGAAGAATACTGCCGTGAACACTAGCATGTTAACCACATGCTAATGGGCTCTCAGAAGCCTGATAAGTTATTGATTATCTCAGCTGGCATAATTCTTAAGAGACAGTGTCGCTAACTGAAATGTAAGTCCTTCCTTTTTACAACTTGAAACTGATTCACATTCTCATCAGTCACTTTATTCAGGGCCATGGTAACAAATGGAAGGCTTTGTCCACAGGTGGATGGGTCCTTTCAGAAAGGAGCTGAGTTGAGCACCATTAAACTCTGGCCCAGAAAAATTTCAAGTCCTATTATATTTATTAATCTAAACAGTAACTAAAATGCC
>JAQZBX010045313.1:0-21085 GCA_029593785.1 Cabassous unicinctus | reverse complement strand
GCCGGCAGGCCTGCCCTCACAAAAAGGCCCCAGGAAGCGAACCCAGGGCCTCCCATATGGTAAACGGGAGCTCTATCCATTGAGCCACACCCGCTTCCCAAGATTTTAAAAATAGGAAACAAAAAGCATTAAAGAAATGAAATGGGCTTCATTAAAATCACATCAAAAGACAACATTAAGAGAATGAAATATCACTGCACCCATACTAGAATGACTAAAGTTCAGAGGATTGATGATCCCATTTGGATGTAAATTAAATGAAACTCTCAAACATTATGATGGGAGTGTAAGTTGATAAAACTTTGTAAAATGGCAGCATCTACCAAAGCTGAATGTACATATACCCTATGGAGCAATTCTACTCCAGAAAGAGTACTTATGTCCATGAAAAGACATGCATAAGAATATCATAGGAACAATAGTGAAATGTTAAATAAATCGTGGTATATAGATATAATGGAATACTTCATATCAATGAAAAACAATGAACTACATGCAACAACAAGAATGAATTTCACAAACCTAAATTTGGGCAAAATAAGCCAGACACGAAAGTTCAAAAACAGGAAATCCTAATCTTAATAGAGGTCAGATTAGGGGAGGGGAATCAACTGGGAGGGAAATCCAAGGAGTCTTCTAGGTTTCTAGATATGTTCTGTATCTTGTTCTTTACATTTTTTTCAAGCTGAATACAAAAGATATGTTCATTTTCCTTTATGTAATTTAAAATGTAATTAGCAATTAAAATATAAGTAATAAAAATAAAAAAACAGAGTGGGTGTAGCTCAGTGGTTGAGTGCCTGCTTTGCATGTACAAAGTCCCAGGTTCAATCCCCAGTACCTCCTAAAATTTTTAAAATAAAAATAAGTAATGTTTTATGTCTCAAAAATAAGTAGATTACCTTTTTTAAGGTTTTTGTGTTTTATTTTACTTGTTTTTAGTTTCTATTTTTGTTTGGATCTTTCAACTAGACAAAGAGGGTGGGCCAAAGGAAATTGTACTTTAGAACAAGGGAGATGTAGAAAATGTGAGAGGACTTGGGAGGAACAAGAAAATGGGGAAGACAAGAGGCTTTAGGCATGTGAACTAGGAGGAAAAACTGAGAAGAAATTAGATAAGGGTTAGATAAATAACAAAGTAAAGACCACAAAGACAGATGCTTTTTTGTACTTTACAAATATGGCACTATACACCATTTTTATTTTATATATAGTTACTGTTTTAGTTTCGTATGCTGCTTTTAAACAAATACTATGAAATGGTTTGGCTTAAACAATGAGTATCTTTTAGCTTACAGTTTTGAGGCTAAAAGGAAGTCCAAATCAAGGCATCATCAAGGTGATGCTTTCTCCCCAAAGACTGTGGCATTCTGGGGCTGGCTGCTGGCAATTCTTGGCTCCTCTGTCTGATGGCAAAGTTCTTGGTGGCATCTCCTGGTCTCTCCTATTCTTCCATGTTTCTTTGATTTCAGCTTCTTACTTCCTATGGCTTTCTCTCTGCCTGAATTTCACTCCACTTATAAAGGACTCCAGTAATAGAATTAAGGATCATTCTGATTGAGGTGGGCCACACTTTCTTAACTGAAGTAACCTTCTCAAAAGACCCTCCTCACAATGGGTCCCATACTCACAAGAATGAATTAAATTTAAGAACGTATTTTCCTGGGGTACATATGGCTGCAAATCACCACAGTAACCAATTGACTAAAATTTTGGAACAGTCTCTCTTTTTAGGGACTACTTTGAATCCTGAACTGATTTCTTTGGAATGCTGTCACTGTTTCTCATGTCTCTCTTATTTCTATATGCCACCTTTTCCAAAGTGAACACATTTTAAGGCTTTTAGATAACTTAAAACAAAAAGAAGAAATTTATAATTACTTTACTTTTAACAGTTTTAAATAAAGCATCAGAGTACATGAATTTGGCTAGTACTAAAGTTCCCTGACTTGCTTTTTTTGCACCTTTATTACTTTCTTTATTCACATTATCAATCTGTAGTATATAGTTACACTATTTTACTTCAAGCCTCCAATAGACATTTCCTTTGTATGCATATACTGAAATGACTTTATTTAATAAAAAAAGAACATCTTCTGTGTGGGTTTTAAATTTCTCTTATTAAATATTTATATTTTCAAAATGTCTTTATCTAATTGAGTGAGGTGCTTGGTGCCATTTCAGAATAACCTCAGGTGGTAGGTGTAATGACATATCAAAGATTTGACCTTTAGCATTTTAGGATTCTATTTGTCTGAATTTTATTCTGCATTCATTTAATCTTAATTTGTATGCTATTCCTCTGTATGATTTAATGAGTGGATGTATTTAGCATAAGATTAATTAACAAAAAGAAAATATATCTGAATACATATCATTTCTATGCAGTTTTATAGATAGTGATATTAACTTCATTTATATCTCAAATGTGACAAGTAGAAAATGCTGTGTATAGGGCTGATCTGTATTTGCATAAACCTTATTCATTCTCATTAAATGCTTAGCATGATAGCCCCTGGAACTTCTAAACTGATGCCTATTTTCTTCTCACTCTTTGCAGTCATCCTTTTATATTCTTTTATTTATACAGAGATACTTTATTTTCCAATTCTCTGCTATTCCTTTTAAATAAAATTGATGTAATATTTACACTGATATAACTCAATTAACATCTTACAGCATCTTTTTGTTAGTTTCTGTAATCATAGATAGTCACTCATCAGGGTAGCTTTCAGCCTAGAAGTAGAGAAATAGAATAATTATCAATTTTAATATTGTGATTTTTTTTAAATGTTTTTATTTACTGATTTAAATATTTAAAAATATATTTGAAAGAGTATTTATTTATTGAATTGATTTTTTAGCAAAACAGAGGTTTTTGTTAAGTAGATCTTTGATCAATCAGCCTACATATTTATGTTTATTTTTGCCTTTTCTCAGTTTACACAAATCTTTATCTCAAGAAGAAAATCTGAAGGATCATTTTAACCGTACTCTTAATGTCTATGAAGAAGCTTTAAAAAACAGAGAGAACGTTGTCTCCATCACTCAACAACAAAATGAGGAACTGGCTACACAACTGCAGCAAGCTCTGACAGAGCGAACAAACATGGAATTACAACTTCAGCAAGCCGTAGAGGCCTCTCAAGTAGCCAATGAAAAAGTTCATAAGTAAGTAAAATGAGTTTGCATTATTTCAAAAACTTGAAACAAAACAAAACCAAAAAATAGCTTTATTTTGACACCCAAATAATATATTATTTCTTTTCATACTGCTGATAGTTTAAGACAAAAGTAGATTGAGCCAAATGAACTTTTTCTTAGATTGCTTCTCATATCTATTCTTGGCTTCAAAAAGACATTATTGTGAGAATCTTGTTACTATTTAAGGAAATCCATTTTATTTAATAACTGATCTTCATCAGTTCTCCAAGGCCATACTATTTCATTTCACAGTTAATACTTATATTTATTTTGAATGATCTTTGCATTTTTATTAAAAGGTAAATAAGGCTGCATAAGTCAGTCCTTAGGACAGCTAGCAGAATGTTAACAAATAACTTACCAGGCAAAGATGTCACTTGTTAATTTATGGGGCTTGAACATTTTAGGAGAATTTTCTGTGGCACCTTTAATATAGTAGAACTTGTCGTTTTAACTGAGCCCTTCTTTTTCTATTGTTAACAGCATTACATCATTCACATACGGTAAATTTCCAAAATATATCTTTTTGCCTTTTTTCCCCCAGTGTTATAGTATGAAGTAGTTCTGAATTCACAATTTCTTCTCATGACTTCATATTTGAAAATAAATCATCTCAACTATTCCACCAACATCCCTGAAATTATATTTTGATTAATAGCCCATGATCAGATAAATCTATAGTAAAGATCATTTTAAAACAATTTAGGAATTATATATATTAATCTTTACTAACAGTGTATTAAAAATTTTGATTTATGTAAATATGTTTTTGTAGGTTTAAAGGTTAGGTTTATTTTTCGTGAAAAACTATATCCAATTATTCATAAAGTACATTAACATTCTCAGAACATCATGATATAGTTAAAGCACATTTCTTTATAAGTGGCAATCAGTTATTTTTTCCCATCAGAATCTGATTTAGCTCTATTTGCTCAAAGTCTACAAATAAGTACAAATTTCAAAGTTTTCCTTACAGGGAATCCTTTCGTCTCTATACATGACTAAAAGTATATGTTCACTAAAAGTGGTTTTGAGATATCAATTAGATTTCCAAAAATTTTTGAAATGTTGTCAACTTTTTTTTATATCCCATCCCATCAGTTATCTTTATCAATTTGTAAAAGAAAGAACTTTATACACAAGAAGGAATAACATCATCTTAGATAATGCTTTAAACTGAATACGTTTAACCTTATGGAAAACTCCCCCTGCCATTCTGATTTTCACATTGAACCACAGACACACCATATCTTTTTAATGGACTGGCACCAATCCTTAGAATAGAGTTTAAGCACAACTATATCATTTACAAGAATTAAATGTTAAATTTTCACTCTTCTAGTTTCCAACAATAACATGTAAATGAAATATTATCAGGTGTTCTTTTTTTTAATTCAATCCACTCTTGTTTTAATTTCTCAACTGCTAAAACAAATACCATACAGTGGGTTGTTAACAACAGAAATTTATTGGCTCCCGGTTTCACACACTAAAAGGCTTGCTTCCTCCCTGGTCGGTATTTTCTGGCTGGCCGGCAATCTTTAGGGTTCCTTGGCTTTACCATCACATGGCAATATAATAGCGTCTTCTCCTTTCTCTTCCTGGTCCCTTTAACTTTCAGCTTCTGGTTGCTCCCTGTGGTTTCTCTCTCTGTTTGACTTTAATTCTGTTTATAAAAGACTCCAGTTCTGGATTAAAGCCAAACCTGACTCAGGTGGTCCACATCTTAAATGAAGTAACATCTTGAGAAGGTCTTATTTGCAGTGGGTCCATCCACATAGGACCAGGGGTTGGGATGTGAATATGCCTTTTGTGCGGGATATGATTCAATCTCCAACAACTATATTTCATTTTTAATTATCCTCAATTAGGCAAAGTGTATCTTCATTGCAGTTAATGTGGACATCATCTTATTTTGTTGAGTTTAATAGGATAACCTTCCTAGAAACCAAATTGTTAGACTTTGTTAGATGGTATTAGTATTCTCCATGTAATCTGAAATTACTGTTATTAGCAAATACTTTTGAAGGTCCTCTGTAAATATGTCAGTATTGCAAGAAATATTTAAAATTTTAACTCAAAAGGTCAATTTTTGCCTTGATTGCCAATTTTCTTGAAGGACTGATGTATAGTCATAATTTCTAATTTCTCAATTCCCATTTACTCCTCTATTCACTTAATATACTATGACTGGCTCTTACACTGTAATTATTCTTTTTAAGATTACCAGTAATTTCCTAATTCCTAAATTCAGTGGCCCATTTTTATTATAAAGTTAATATATGTCATAGTAAAAAATAAAGATGCTATGTCTTCAACTATATAGCATAGTGGTTAAAAGCACAACTGGATTCAGAATGCCTCAGTATATGAACTTGGTCATTTTATTTAAAAACACTGTATTAATGTTTCCTTATAAGTAAAATGTGGCTCCACCTCATAACGTTGTTGTGAGAATTAGATGAGATAATATATGCAATGCTTTTAGTACAATGCATGCCACATAGTTTGTCCTTCTTTTGTCATATCATTCCACACTCTACTACCTCATTCCTCAGAACGGTTTTGCCTCTTCAAGATTAAATGCATTTATATATGTTGATCCCTCTGCTTGAAGCCTTTTGTCCCTTTCCACCATAAGAAATGTATTCTCCAAGATTTAATGCAACATAGAGGATAGAAAACAAGGCTTTGTTGTCAAGTCAGACATCTCTATTTGAATCCCTGCTTTCCTATTTATTGCCTGTGAGATTTTAGGCAAATTATTTGACCCCTCCAATCAACAGTTCCTCAGATAAAAAAATTAAGACAATAATGCCTGCTTCACAGGCAGTGTTGCTATAAAGAATAAATTGGATAGCATATAAAATTTCTAGTACAATGTCAGGTACTTTATTATAAGCATTCTATAAATTACATTGGTATCATCATAGTTATCAAAATAGCAAGACCAGTCCAACTGCCTTTTCTCTATGAAGTTTTCCCCAACTTCCTAGAAAGTAAAATGACATACTCCTCTGTGTTGTCATGGTATTTTGTTAAAAAAATTTATTATTAGAAATTTTTCCAATCAGCTTTGTTCTCATTTAGTTGGGCTTTATTACCTACTGCCATAACACAAAGATATCGATTGTGTTATATTATGATTTATCTATTTATGTGTTTTTCCTACTAAAATGTGTGAGGTCCTTGAGAGTAGGAACCTCATCTTAGTCACTTTTGCATTCCTAACAATTTATATGATATATCGTGTACCTATTATGTTCTTGAGTAGTTTTGAAAATAAAGAGAGAGATAGAAAGCTTATGTCTGTGAATTACGTAGCAATAAGGCATGACTTTTTTACCATATAATATTATTTTGGGACTTATTAAGGGTAGCAATCATCCCACTGACAAGTACAATCAACTTTTAGAATAGTTATCCTGTTTGAACTCTTATCATTTAATACTGTTCACCATTCCTTTTTTTGAAACCCTCTCTTCTCTTGAGTTCTCTAGCACTGTTTTCCTCCTCTCTGCTGTTTCTTATATTTCCCTGACTGTTACTACTTCATTTCTTTCAGGAAATCTATATCTCACAGCCACCACTAAATATTAGTTTCTCCAACTTATTCTTTTTCTTT
Source organism: Cabassous unicinctus (assembly GCA_029593785.1). Lineage (NCBI taxonomy): Eukaryota > Metazoa > Chordata > Mammalia > Cingulata > Chlamyphoridae > Cabassous > Cabassous unicinctus. The sequence goes on along the minus strand of JAQZBX010045313.1, from coordinate 14,256 downwards.
TACTTCTACATACTTCACAGGAACTCTCATCCATTTCCATAGTTTCATCTACTATTAGCCAAATAAATTCTAAATCTTTATCTTAACCTCTCTCCCAAGATCTAGTATCATGTTTCCAAAACTCTGTATTCTCCACTTCCCTAAAAATCAAGTCCTCCCCATTCTGCTCTGTCAGTTAATGGACTTCAGCAACTTCAGCATTGTCCTTGTTCCCTCACTCTTGTTTTTCACATGCAGTGTGCTGCCAATCACTGTTTTGTCTACTGCCTAAATATCTTCTGGTTCCTTCAACCCCATCTTCACTTGTTAATTCAGGCCCCCATCATCCCTCATCCAGACTATTAGAATAATCATAAAATTAGTCTATCTTCCTCTCAAAATCATCTTCCTCACTGCCACCATAGTTAATTTTTCTTAAGCATAAATCATATCATCTTATTTTGCTACTTAAAATCTTTTAGAGGCCCTTCAACTCCTATTATGAGATAAAGTTAAACACACACACACACACACACACACACACACACACAACATGATATATGAGGCCTATTCCTGGCATTCTCCCATAGTTTTAGTATCATTTCCTACAATGACCCCTATCACAACATCTTTGTTCATACTGTTTCTTCTTCTTAGAACACATTCCTCCCTTTCAGTGCCTCGTCAAATCTTTGTTCTTCCTTAAAATCTAGCTCAAACTTTCCCTCTTAATTGACTTCTTTCAACTGATTGTTCATTATCTCATTTTTTATTGTTTTCCTAGTTCTCAGTTCATGTTTTTATTAGAAGTCTTAACCATCTGGTTGTTATAATCATTTTGTTTGTTTTGCTCTATTCCACTCCCTCTACACTTACTCACCGTAGTGCTTTCCCAAGACATGCACAGTTTTATATTCATCTTTGCATCCCTCATGTCCTCCAAATACCAAACCCAGGTGCCTGCTGTAGAATTTATACTCAGTAAATGCTTATGAACGAATGAATATAAGAACAGTGTGATATTTGATAAAGTAACAATAAATAGATTTGGTTGAGTAATTAATAAAGTAAAAGCATGTGGGGTCAGAATTATACAAGAAATGTTCAGATGTACTCTGATCTGCTTTAGACTCTAGATACAAATTTTTTTCTTCCAACTCAGTGCCAAAAGCTTACCACTTTCATAGAAAAGTATAACCTTTATCGCTAGTCCAGATTTTTAAAATCTTTTTAACAACTTTATTGACATAAAATTCATATACCAAACAATTCACTCATTTAAAGTGCCCAATTCAGTGTTAGCATAGCCACAGATATGTGCATCCATCATCAATTAATTTTAGATTATTTTTATTACCTCAGAAAACATACCCATATCATTTAGCTGTTTCCTTCCTATTTCCCAATCCTGTCCCTAGCCCTAAGGAACCACTAATCTACTCTCTGTCTCAATATAGTTCCCTATTCTATACATTTCATATGAATGGAATCATAATGTGTTCTTTCATGACTGGCTTCTTTCACCTAGCATAATGCTTTTAAGGCTCACCCATGTTGTAGCATGCCATAGTATTTCATTCTTTTTTATGACTGAATAATATTCCATAATATGGAAATATCATGTTTTGCTTGTCTGTTGTCAGTTGGTGGACATTTCAATTATTTCCACCTTTTTATAAACATTGATGAGCACATTTTTGTATAGACACGTTTTCATTTCTCTTGGGTATATACCTAGGAGTAGAATTGCTGGGTCCTATGGTAACTCTGAGTTTGTCTGAGGACCTACTAGATTGTTTTCCAAAGCAGCTGCAAACCATTTTACATTCGCACCAGTAGTGTTTGAGAGATTTAATTTTTCAACTACATCACCAACACCTGTTATTATGTGACTTTTTAATACTAACTATCCTAGTGAGTGTGAAATGGTATCACATTATGGTTTCAATTTGCATTTCCCTGATGTCTTGTGAGGTAAGGGTGCAACTTCATTCTGTTACAAGTGGTTATTCATTTGTCCAGCACCAGTTGTTTAACTTCTTCCTTTCCAGTCTGGATGTCTCTTATTTCTTTTTCTCGACTAATTGGCCTGACAAGAACCTCCAGTACAATGCTTAATAGAAGAGTCAAGAGCTACTTGTGGCCTTGTTCCTCATGTATTGCTCCTCATCTTAGGGGGAAAACATCATCTTTCATCATTAAATGTTAGGTGTGGTCTTTTTGTAGATGCCCTTTATAAGATTGAGAAGATTCCCTTCTGTTCCTAGTTTGTTGAGTGTTTTAAGTATGAATTTTGTCACATGCTTTTTCTGCATGTGTAAGGTATACTTCCTGTGGCCTAGAGCAAAAGTATTCCAAAGGATTTTTTAAATATATCCAACTATCACTGTATGTTGTCAGAATGTTTTGAAACTATAACAAATTACTGGATACACTAGACAAAAACATTTCTTGGGAAAAAAGTCAATTATTACCTGCTGTGATTCCTTATTAACTATAATTAGTAAATTCTTTTAGTAAAAACTTATAATTAGTAAATTCTCCCTGACTTAAATCCCTACTATTGATCTATCTCAGTGGAAATGGAAAACAACTGACCATCATTCTTCATGAAATATAATACTTCATATGTAATGATAATTGATGTTACCATTGCACCTCTAACCTTTGCTTCATGCTAAGAAATTCCAATAGAGTTCATCTTTCCTTGTAAGTCCTATTTTGTTACACAAAAATAATTTTTACATTGAAATAGCTTTTGTCACATATCGTCTTTACTATGGGCCAGATTTATGTAGATATGATTCACATCCTCTCATAAACTGTAACTATGTAGTGACTAGATCAAACAGATAAATGTCGGAAAAAATTGTAAACTTTTAAACATATTTTCAAGAAAAGATGTATCAACTATTTCGATTTTTCCTTCTTGCCATACTTTAAAAAGTTCAGCTTACTTAAAATTTCTATGATCCTGCTAATGTAGAATTTTTAGAGCATAATCGAATTATCAAAGATCAGTATAAATCCTTTCCATTGGTAGATTTTAAAGTAGTAAATGGACTTTCAATATATAGGGCATCCTACATTTTTGAGTGCTATTGACAGAAAAAAATATAATAAAATCACATAAAGCTACCAAAATCTTTCCTACCTCTTGGCCAAATATTGATTTCTATGAAGAAGTTGAGGTTACAAAGAAATTGTCAATTCCCAGCCTTGTTTTCCTGCTGAACTACTGTCTGTAGTTCTCTTTGAGGTGTCTGGGGAGTCACCATACTGTCCCACAAGGGTTCTTAGCTTAAGGCAAACATACTTTCCACAAATTCAGCTGCTTAATCTGTTTGCAGGTTGAATTATAAAATGGGTAGATATCTCTGATGCTGGGAAGAGGAACAGACCATTTCCACAGTTCTTGATTAAAAATGGGAAAAGCTGCTATTGTCTTTTTTTTTTTCAAAGCCTAATATTTTCATCAAAAGATTTCCCTCAACTTTTTAGTTTCTTTGCTAGCTCTAGAATCTTATTTTAACCATAATGAGAAGTAATTGTACTAAAATTAAGTAACGTACTATGAAAACATCATTTTTAAAAATAATTGCACTGTCTTTTCATTAAAATTATTCTGCTTCTTGCTAACTTTCTCTGATTTTTTTCTATAAATTCTTGATTGGACTACAAGTTCCATAGCAACATTAGACATAGCTGAATACTTTGTAAATACTTGCTGATTTAAATTGATGAATACTTTTCATAAATTCAATTTAGGCAGCACTTAATATAATGTTTAAAGTTGGCTTTGATATATTAGTACTATTAATAAATAGGAGGATGTAAAACTTTTCTGGAAATTGTTCTTCAAAATGCTTTTTGTGTTTGAAATTTAGAAACCCTGTGAAATAAACTATATACCTCAGCAAATAATAGGTCAAATTATTAGTTTCTTAGTGATAGTTTACCTTCAGATGGCTTCCCAAGTCAGCTTTGGAAGGCACCTTCTAAATCTAGATGTAATTAGATTTAGCTTTATTGTTATTTGTATATAGAATATGGTCAGTTGACTCCTAAGCAATCATTAGGCATACAGCACCTAACATGCTTTAATTTGTATTCTTGGACACGTGATAAACTTCTGGGTTTGTGAATCATAAAACATATTTTTAAATTACCTAAATACATTTTTAACTTATGAAATACAAGTCTTGTTTTACTCTGTCAAATAAGCATGTATTTTATAATAATTATCAATTCCCATATATATTTGTATAATGGATCACCTTTTTCATCCATTAAGTGCATAAAGTAGATGTCTTTAGAGCTGTTTTTATCATACATAGAGAAACCTACCATGTTTGGCAAGCATATAATTATATTCATTTATGTAGAAAAGCTAAAGAAATTGGGCTTACAACTTAACATTAAAGGAATGTCCCACTTTAACAAAGAAAAAACATAGCTTCAATTGTCTAGCTCACTCCTTGCTTCTTGAGAAGATTATTGTAGGATTTTTAGGATTGGAATTTAACCCAGAATTTGAGAGATTTCAGTGGAACAGCAAGTGAGGGATCTAGGCAAAAGAAGAAAAGGGGTTCTCTAACCCTACAAATCTGTGCTTTCACTGCTAAGACCCCTTTAATAATTAACCTTATAGATTGAATAATGAAGAGCATGAAGGTAAGCACTGAAAAATTATGTTAACTTTGGCTTCTTGTAGTTGAGTTACTTCTTAGTTACAGAAGTTGTCTTTCAATAAATGATCTAGATTTTGGCTAATATACACTTCTGCATCCTAGGATAGATAAAACATGTGTCAAATGAGCACAATAGAGAGGAAAGAAAAATGAATTAAAATGAAAGAGATCCATACTGTTTTGGTTTAAGACTAACTAAAATACAGGGGATTTTATTATTTCTCAATAATCCCAGAGATACAGTGATTAAGCCAGAGATAGTTTCTATCATTTTAAGGAAATAATAGAATCCAATTAGGATGATCATGTACATTTTAACTAGAACTTGACAGGCAAAAAAAAAAAAAAAAACAGGAGTTCTTATACCTCAGAGACATACAAAAGTGATTTTCCTTATATATGTGTATATGAAATGCTATGATTTTTAGAAGTTTTCATCATTCCTGCTTGAATGTTACTCTACTACATTATATCTGACAATGCAGTCAGAACTTCTCCCTTTTGCTTTATCTATCCTTAAACACATAGGTTGAATCTACCAGTTAGTATAGAAAATATCTACATTTTTGTTTAACCAGAATCTTATTTTCTTTTACGAAATCCTCAGTACCCTCATCTAAAGTCTGATGTACACAGTTACACAATTAAACTGTTCAGACAAATATTGTTAAAACCTCCTTACTAGGTATAGCTTTTATATAGTATAGATTTTATTCCCAAAACTTAATTGGAAAAAAACTGAATTGAACCCAAGAGCAAGTAGAAATACAAATTTCTTTTGGATTCTAAGATTCAATGTTTGCTTATTTTTGCCCCACTAAGTCAGGGATTTGCCCATGTGCGTATTGGGCCCTCAATAAATTTGTAGAATGAAAGAATAATTTATGTTAGTGTAACTTTTTTGATGATGAAATCATAAGCATTTTCCTTACATATATTTAATTTTTGATCATTTTTATTTAAAGAGAAAATTCATTCTCTAACAATATTGTGGATACTAGCAGTTGAAGTATATCTCCTCATCTTTTTTCCTTGTATTGTTATATTATTCTTGAACAATTCAACAGAAACTTTTTTCTTCAGTTATCAATCAAAGTATAAGGGAAAAAAATAGTTATACTATTGTAAATGACTTTTTCATGTTTCTGTAGAAAACTGGCTAAAAGTGAAAAATAAGACTCCAAAAATTACATCCTAAACAGTATTTTGGAGCTTACTAAATTTCCTCATTTTAATTTTTTAATTGCTTTGGCATTTACTCTTTGAAAACTAATAGTTCTTGTAGCATCATCATTTATCTTTTCCTTTTGCTATATGTATACAACAATATCCTGAAAACATGTGAAAGTATATATTGTTTTCTTATGTTACCATTTGTTATATAACAAACTACATAATGATCGAAATAACATAGATTTGAGGATCCTGATCCTTAAATTAAACTAATCTGCCTTCTGAGCTGAGTTGTGCATATTTCACATCATTGTTCCAAGACAACGTTCTCCACTACTGTCTGGAGGGCCTAATCTTTCCCAGAATGATGAGAGTAGCGAAGTTCAAGAACAAGAATGAATCTCTGTATAATCACACCACAATGTGAGGTGACCCTAAGACAGAGAACTGACCAAATACACATATGGATTTTAGGAAGACTTTCTGATGCTCTTTTTTAACACAGCTGTGAGAAGAATGTGGCTAAGAACCAATAGTCATTCTTGAGTAAAGCTGGCAAAGGAAACCAAGAGGAGAAGAGAATTTAACACATGGGTGTAAGAGAGAGTAAGGCTTCATTGATGCAATCTGAGGGGAATGCCTAATGACTATAAGAATCAAACTTGGCAATGAAACACAAAGCTCTTTTCATCAATTCAAAAGCAGACTCTAAAGCTGCAGATGGTCACCTCCAGCCTTGTCTATTCAGTGTGGGGTTTTATAAAATGGCACTTTGGTGAATACTAATAGATCAAAACAAAGATTTAATAACATAAAGATGTGGTGTTCATTTTTAAATGAGTATACAGGTCATTGTCTCCGAAAAGGATAAAAAGAGTACCTTTTATATGTGGGTCTAAAGTCTTTTTGTTATTTTTCAACTTAAGAAATAGATGGTAACTTTAGTGTACAGCTTGTGTGTTACAGTGGACAGTTTACATTATTTTTAAAAATCAAGGTTTTACTCTGCGTATATTTTTGTACATTGATTTTATTGCTTCTGTCAGAGACCTCTCAATTTATAATGCTTGTTAATGTTGTCCTTTAATATTTTCTTGAAGCTCACTTGATAGGATAAATATATGTTGCCATTCTCATATTTGATCAAACTAATTAAAATTTAAGCCAAAACAGTTTATACTTGGAATAGAACTATTTTTCTAACCTTTCAGAGAATGCAAAGAAACATTGTTTAGTACAAAGGAAGTCTTTGAACTTTAATCCAGTTTTGAAATTGTTTTTGCTACTTTTCATTTGATTTTCTAAGATTTTTAGAAATGTATAATTGTTGTTTATATAGTAAAAGATAATTCACTGTATTCAATTTAATACTTAGGTTTATATAACCAAATCTTGCTAAATAAAATATAGTATTTTTCCTGAGTAAGTTATATTATTAGACTTGGTTAGCACTTTATAGTTTTTTAAATTCTTGAGCTAAACCAAACAAATCAAGTTTTATTATCAAGAATAAATTTCCATTTATGTCATAAAATATGAATTCAAATAACTTAATATAAATCTCCTATTTCTGCTATTTGTGATGTAAATACAGTGAGTAAATTCTTTTTTTCTAGCAAGTGACTCTAACATATAATAAATTGAAACACTGGACTTATAATTTAAAGGAGAGGCAACTTAGTATCTAGTACAAATATCAGTGAACTAACAGGAGCCTTTACTGTCATTAACTAGGTATGTATAAGTTATTAAGATCTGTTTCTTCTCAGTTTCCTCATATGTAAGATGAAACTAACACTACTTGCCCTACCTATTTCAAAACATGACTGAGAAGATCAAATAAGATACATGTGCATGAAAGTGATTTGAAAAGTATTATACACTCTATAAATGTAAGTCATGAACTAAAGAATATCTTCTACTTACAATATACATTTTAAAATAAAAATTATAATCACCTCTTTAGAACCAGACAGTAAGGGGAAAAAATTTTAGCCTCAGATGTAAGTACCATGTAACTTTTGAAAAAGAGATTCTTCACATGGATCTTGGAAATCAAATAAAGATGGTTCTGTGCATTTTCATACACTGCTGGTGGTATGCAAAATGGAAAACCCCTTAAGGAAGAGAATGCATTTACCATTGACTGAGGAAGATTACTTTGAAGAATCTATCCTGATTGTATACCTGTATGACTATGAAACGACAGAAGTATTACTTTTAATAGCAAACTAAAGCAACCCAAATGTTCATCAGTAGGACAGTGGTTGAATAGATTATAGGCACATCCACATGGTGGAGTACAATTCAGCCATAAAAAAGAATAAGGAAAATATAAACTGATATTAAGTGATTTCCAGGACATATTGTCAACTGAAAAAAATCAATTATATATAATATGCTGCCTTTTATGTAAGAAATAGTAATAAGGGAAACAGAAAAGATAAATCAGAAACTAATGAAAACTTTTGGAGGTTGATGATTTTTCTTTTCTGACTATGCCTTTTTGTATAGTTTTGAGTTTTGAACCTTGTAAATATTTTATATATCAAAAAAATATATAAAAAAGCAGACTCTGAAAGTAAATAGGGAAAAGGGGATGTAGCTCAGTGGTTGGAGCCTCCTTAAAAAAAAAAAAAAGAAAAAAAAATACAGAAAGTAAATAAAGTAGAAATAAACAAACCTTACTGTATATCAAATTGATAAGATACTTATAAAGAGAAAATAATTAATTCAAGTATTTTTTTTAATCATAGTACTCTGACTATACATCGTTAGTGGCATGTATTCTAAGGACAAAAATGCAAAGAAATCTTAAACTTTTTTCAGTGTGTTCATAGTTACCAGTACTACTGTAATTAATTTTTGAAACTATTTTATATATGTTATTGTAAAGCAAATAAGTAAATAAATATTATTAGAAGCCAAGACTTTCATTGTAAAATAAATAGAGTTAAGAAAAAGAAACTATGATATTAATTTGAATTGGAAATATCAATATAAACTCATGATTTAAATATATATATATTTCCTAGCTCTGTCCACTGATAAGAGTGTAGAAGCAATAAATACGTTTTAATTTTTAAGTACTCAGATTTTAGGTTTTAAGTGCCATTTCCCATTTTTAAAGTACCAAACCTTCTTGAGAAAATGGTTGATTCTAGGTCTGGGACTGGCAAAGTACAAGGTAAATCTGGATATCGTTTTACATGAGAAAGCAAAAAAGTTCCAAAGACTAGTGGAGTCATGTAAAAAAACATAGAAACCAGCTTGTAAAGGCTCCCACAACAAATTTGAGACAATTTGTGTATCAAAAGAAGAACTGTGGGAGCTGATGTGGCTCAGTGGCTGAGTACTGGCTTCCCACATAGGGGGTCCTGGGTTCAATCCCCAGCCCCAGTACCTCAAAAAAAAAAAAAGAAGAAGAAGAACTGTATTTCATTGTAGCATACTAAAATCTTACAGTCCACAAAAATACCTTTTAAAAAATGCCAGTTAATAGATGTAGATGGAATGATAGAATTTAAAAATTACTACCTTGTAACCTCCAGTGTAATTAATTCAGGCAAGGACCATCATCAGTCTTAAAAGAAACTACTTTGGTGCTAGAAACAGTCTAAATAGTTTGGGAAAAAAGTTACTTAGCATGTACCAATGAGTTTAACAGCTTAAAGTAAAAAATAGGCTCAGACAAGGGGATTTAGTATGTCAATGCCATCGAACAATGCTTAGGGATTTATTACTAAAATTTACTTTAGAAATTTTTCTAACTCAGATATTCTGTGCTTATGTCAGTGATAACAGATAGGCCTACATCACTCAACCTTTTATCAAAATTCCTCTTTTAAAGAAATTCACTAAAAGGTAAAGAAGTTTTGCCTTAGAAACTTTATCAACATTAGACTAGGTGCTGATCCTTTATTTCAAATTCTATATTTTGAATATAGCATATTTAATTAATTTTTATTTTTTTTTAATATTGCATTCAAATATTGGTTATCTTGATTACTGAGTTTTTTAGTACCCCCTTAAATTTTGCACTCAATATGAGATCTTTATTTACCTCATCTTAGCCCTATCCCTGAATGAATACTCTATAGAAGATGACAAAGTCACCTTTGGGACTGGGGACAGAGGTGGGGGACACACTCCTAGTTTATCCTCATTCAAAAAATAATAATAATGGTAACTTGCTATGTTACCCAAGCTGATATTCATAAATGATAGTGGCATTATAGATTTGAACAATTGTGGTTCTTCTACCCTATGGAATTTAGCCAGGTTTTAATTATATACTGTTCACAAAAGCCTGCCACTTTCTGAATTCCTATTTCTCATTTTATGGTTGCTTTATCTCTATTTTAATTATCTTTTACACTCTGTAGATCAGTCATCGTATCTATTAACAGTATGTTCCTGATTGCATTCTATACCCTATGTTGATTTCAATTTCAGAATATACAATTTTTATGAATCAAAGATAAATCATGTACAGAAATTACTGTGATGATGCCATATTATTAAATTGAATATTATTTCTACTTTGTAGGCCCAGGCTTAGTCTGAAGTTTGAAGTTGCTTTGATATATTATCTCTATTAGTCTCCCAAAGGATGTTGCCAGTATTTTGAATTAAACTTGAAAAAGATTGATTGTATTCCCTGTTAATCAAAATTTGAAATGTTGACATTAGAAATTTCATTCACTGCTAATTATATATGACTTTTATGAAAGTTAAGAATGAAAGAATCCTACGTTTTTAAGTTTAATACCAGCCTAAAGTCCTATGAAAACAATATTGAGTAGCTTAATAAGATCCCTTAATAAAACTAACCAGTTACTCTAGCTTGCTGCTTTTCACTTGGCAGTATAAAAATCACTTTTTCCATCATTAATTGAAACTTTTCTGGTTTACATTGACCAAAAATCTTAATCAAAGTTAGAGCAAAGTTTCCCAATCTTTCTTAACTCTTGAATCCTTTTAACAGTAATATATATATTCCTCTAGGTAGTGTTTTAAACATCCTTTTTGAATTGGTATTAGATAATTATTTAAATGTACATTGTTTTATATGTTTTCTTTAAATACAATCTTTAATATTCATAATATGTAACACCACATGGTGTTTGACTTAGTTCAGCTATGTAAGAAAAAAACATAGTTAAACTTTATAATGGTATTTTATATTTGGTTTAGGGTCTGAATATAGATAGGAAAGTAGATTAAAAGTTAATAACATGTTACGCCATTAACTAGCAGCATGTGTGATGATGTTTGGAATTCTGAACATTTTGCTTTAATAATGAAATAGTAGAGGTTTTCAGCCTCCATTCACTAAAATATTTCCCCAAATACCACATTGTGGGCATTTTGATCTTTATTCCAGTATATAAAAAAATTAAATTATTATTATTCCAATATTTTCTCTCTTTACCCTTTTTTTTAAGTAATAACTACTTAATAGGTGATATGAGAAGTTTGATCGAATGAGTACAATTTATAGATATGAATTTACAGAAATATTTTGTCCCTTATTAATTTGTATCTCAACATAAATATACTTTATACCTCCTCTAAGTATTCAGAGGTCCATTAGACATAGAAATTAAATTATGCTCAAAAGTAACGTGTTGACCAGCTATGTTTAGCTGAGTCTTGATCATGCTCCACTGATCTTTGCTTAACCTCCACGTTGTTCATTCATATGCTTTCAGAAGTCCTGAAACTGTTCCATTTTAAAAGGAAAAAGAGTATAATAAGAAGTTCATGCCTTGGCCTCAAAAATAGAACTCAGAATAAAGATATTATTATTACCTTTGGCTACATGATCTCCTGTGAAATTTTTTTAAGTGGGTCCTAGTTCTTCAGATTTTTTTTTTTAATATATTTTTATTACAGAAGTTGTGAACTTACAAAACAATCATGCACATGTGTAGAATTCCCATACAACAACCCTTCACCAACACACCACACCATTGTGGAATGTTTGTTACAGATTATGAGATATCATCATCAGACTATTACCACTAACTTTGGTCCATAGCGTACATTTGGCATAGTTTTTCCATACCCCCCTATTATTAACACGGTACATCTTTGGCTTTGATGCAAGAATATTACAGTATTGCTGTTAACTATAGTCCATAGGTTACATTAATTGTATTTTTCCCATGTTTCTCCACTCCCGTGAATTTTTAAATTGCAAAATGAAGAAAAATGGTGCTTTAAAACATTTCCTTGTATACTTTTGCACACCCTTTTTACTCATCAATTTAAGCCCATTTTTATGTTGTTTAATAAACATCTATTTCCTGAAAAGGATATTTTAATTCTTTTCATTATTTAGTAACCAAAAAAAACCACAAATATGTATTTAAGTCAAATAAATTACCTGAATTAATTAAATTAGGATATCAGTTACTGAAAGAAAAGGAATCATTTGCTGGAGAAATTATATGTTGCATCATATTAAGTAAATGTTAAAGGTTTTTTTAATATGTCTTCAAGTAAGAACATTTTCAAAAGGGAGAAGTTTGGTAGCTTACTATAGAATAATTGACTGTATGTCTTAAAATACTAAGTAAATATGTTTCTCATCATGGACAAGGTGTACATCTCTAAGACCTAATTTTGTTTGTGTTAATGGACTTTCTAAATATTAGTCTTTGCTAGTCCAGTTTATGCCATTTATCTTTCTTATGCTAACATTCTTATTTTGCTCTGAAGTATTCTACAAGTTGTTGTTATATGATACCAGCCCCAGAGCTAACTTTTCCAGTTTACTGAGTAAGCTTAGCATATTCTGTAACTGATAAATCAATAAAATAAAAAAAACTTGTTGTAATGTACACACTCCCATCTCTATGAAGCAGCTATAAGCAAACTGAAAGGGAACACATAGCTTAAAAAAAAAAAAGTTATGTTGTGATTATATTTACTTTGAAAACATTTGACTTTCATAGAATATGTCGTTTATTGTGTAGTAGGAATTGGTTGTAGTCATGCTCATAATTTTTTGAATAATGAATATAGGGAGTAGTAAAACAATAAAAATGTTTATATCCCAGGAATACACATTTAAGTAATTATTCTGAAGAGCTACATGTTAGTGGTATCTTTGAGCAAATTAATAGATACAAATCATATTTCTTGTTCAGGGAGTGAAACTGAGACCTATTGATAAAAATTTTATCCTTAGTAATTGAATTTTATATTGGTTCCACACATTTTCTATATCATATAATGACAGATAGCAAAAATGCAGTAAAAATTCTTAAATATCATTTTATTTAAGTAGCAATTTAAACACACATCGTTCTCAAAGCTCCAGAAAATAGTTAAAGGAATGCAGTAACAGGGTGTTTTAGTTTCCTAGGCTGCTCAAAGCAGGTACCATGAAATGCATTGGCTTTAACAATGAGAATTTATTAGCTTACCAGCTTACAATTTTGAGGCTGAGAAAAATGTCCAAATCAAGGCATCGTCAAGGCAATGCTTTCTTCCTGATGATTGCCTGCTGGCAATCCTTGGCTCTTCTACCACATGGCAAGATACATGGCAATTTCTCACCCTTCTCTTCCAGGTTTCATTAATTTCAGCTTCTTGCTTCCATGGCTTTCTCTTTCTTTTTCCATGTATTCATCCATTCATCCTGTTTATAAAGGACTCCAGTAAAAGGATTAAGACCCACCCTGGGCCACACCTTAACTGAGGTAGCCTCATCAAAAGGTCTTTCTTACAGTAGGTTTACACCCACAGGAATGGATTAAATTTGAGAACATGATTTTTTGGGGGGCATATACAGTTCCAAAACACCACACAGGGTGAGCACTTAATCAAGAAAAAGGCTTCTTAAAAGCATTAGGACATCGTTGTACCCTGGTTAGCCCCTCTCCCACCCCTCACTGACATGCCATGCCCATGCTCCTAGTGTGGATCCCTGGCCCTGGTTACAGACGGAGCAGAGTAGCCCTGATGCACATGCTGGGAGCATGTATGTCTAACCCAATCTCTCTGGTGGTGGCCTGAGGGACTCGCTGTCCCTCAGAACTTGTCCGGCATATAGAAAGCAGCTCAGAGAACTCTCCTACAGAATGCTGTGGGAGAGATGTCAAATCATGCTGCCTGAGGCAACGAATTGCTGACTATAGGACCCTGAAGTGCCCAACTGTGAGGCAGCTGTTTCCTAGGGAAGAGGGAACATTTGTAACCATGTCCCTGGGGCAATTCCTAGGGCCACATGCACATGCACATGCCCCAGACAAGATGAATGCACAGAAGGGATAAAGGAGGCTACTAAATTTTGGCTTTGAGCTATTCTCATACAACCCATGGTGTGGATAAGCCCTGAAGGAGAGCACTTGCATAGGTCATTCAGCAAGACAGAGAAAGGTGTTTTCTTTCTTCTTCCCTC
>JAQZBX010045312.1:0-21084 GCA_029593785.1 Cabassous unicinctus | reverse complement strand
AATGAGGAATACACATGACGCTGTTCACAAAAATTATTCCGGATATATTGTCAGTTTGAATGTGAACTTTATAATGATCATGCCTTTTGTCAACAACATAGGAGAATTTACGGAAGTGAGGAAGGGAAAAATTCATAAGCATACACTAAAAAAATCCATTAAGCATATATTTAAAAAGAGATAAATTGGATTGTATTAAATAAAAATGTTGTTTAATCACCATAAAGAGTGCAAAAGTAGGCCATCTAATGGAAGATAGTATTTGCAACCATTAAAGGGATTGTTTCTAGAATATATGGAGACTCTATCAAAATTACATAGACGGTCACAGAAGAGAAGGTTCACATGGACAATAATTGTCTGAAAAGTTGCTTCCTCAGCATCCTGAGTTGTCAGAATGTGAAGTGGTAGCTCTTCACACGCAGCTCTTGGTTAAAATTAACAACAAAGAAATAAATCCATAAATCAACCAGAAAGCTTTGCCAAGTATATGGAGCAAATCTATACCTTCTTTTAAAGAGGATTTGTGTGTGTCTGTGTACATGTTATCTCTATGAGGAAAAAAAAAAACTGCAAATTCCACGAAGTAGACATAGTATATCATGTTCTCTTACTAGAGTCAGATAAAAGTGTGAGTAATTATGGGAATATAAGCCAAAATAAAAACTCACCATGTCCTTGGCTTGACTAAATGTCAGAAGGCATCTCCCGGACCCCAGGCCCCCGACCTCACTCTCAGGGCGCCCTCATCCCAGGAGCCTGAGAGGCGCCTCACCAGCCAGTTCCTTGTTCCTTCTCTCCCTCCTCCCCCCCACTGGTTCCTACAAGCTGCAAGTGCCTAATCACAGCAAAAGAAAACATTCAGAACCAAAAGGCCCGAACTGCAATCTCAGTAACTCACTCAGCTGGCCCAGTGCGGAGCCCTTTAACACGCTCTGGTCCTTTTCTATTCACCCACCCCTTCCCTTAAAAACCTCGCTGCTCTTTCTCTCTGTGGAACTGAGTTCCAGTCTCTCTCCCAGGTCACAACAGCCCTCGAAGAGAGTCATCCTGCCTACTTAACACTGTCTGGCGCAATTTTTTTCTTTAACAAAAACAAATTATTTTGTTATTGAAATTTGACTAAGCCGATCATTGTTAAAGCAGTCAGGTATTTTTATATTATCATGTGCCAACTAGATAGGAAAAAAATAAAATTTTAAATCAAGTTAATTTTCTTTTTATACATTTGATGGCCATTCGTATTTTTAGTTATTTAAATGTTAGGTTAATAGTGATAATTATCAACTGCTAATATTTTCTAAGGATTTACCATTCTTCAGGCAATGCAAACTTGTTTTAATGTGGACTGCTTCATTTAGTGCTCAAAACGTTCTAGTGAAATAGGTAATTGAATTACTGATCCAAGTTTTCAAATATGGAAATTAAGGTAAAATCTTAGTGTGGTGGCAGAAATTTTAGCCGAGACAATTCGAATTCAGAGTCCGTAGGCACAATTACTATATTATTTTTCTTTCCATTGGTTTTGCTTCTATTTCTAGTGGAATATTGACTCTGTTTCTTTTGCTTGAAGTGTTATTTGGAGATTAGAAACTGTGTTATTTCCTTTCATATTAATTATACCTATTTTTCAGTTTGTGTTTTTGTCTGTGGATTTGTATGAAGTGTTTGACTCTGAAGAGTTTTTAATTTTCACTTTTTCCTTTAATACTTACTAAATATGAAAATAACTTTGGTACCTTGCAATTCTGGTGGGTATATGACGTGGCATCACCCCTTATGATAGAAAGGGATAATGTGCACAGAACCTTCTTTTATCTGTGCAATAGGGATATTGTAAGAATTAAATGGCAGAACGTGTGTGTGAAGCTCTTACAGTAGTTCTTGGGATATGGCGATGGCTTCAAAAGTGCCTCTGAGGAACTTGCTGGATAAACCCACAGGGTCCATCTCAGGCTGGGCAGCTTCATTCTCTCCAAGAGTTACCCTTGGTTGGGCTCTTAATGGAAACTGCATCCTCCGAAGGTCCTGCCCCCTTAGAAGCTGGAAAGGGAAGTGGAGAGCCAGTGGTGCAGCAGGTCCTTCTGGGTGGCAGGCACTCACTCCTACGTATGGAGCTAGTCGGGGAGCCAGGATCTTGCCCTATTAAATCCAAGTCTCCATTAAAACTGACAGAGAGCCCATCAGAAACAAGCTCAGGGTAAGTTTATGTGGACACAGTCCTTGCTATCAGCTGGCAACCAAGCTGAAGATAAATGACCTCATTTGAGAACTTTGGAAGCAGCCATCCTCATCTTCATCACACCCGTGGGGAAACAGAAGCACAGAGAGGCTGCTCAGCTAAGTGTTGGAGGGATGGCCTGGCAACAGAGTTCACACCTGACTTCCCACCACATTTTCTCTGGATGAATGGTCAGGTTCAATGCAATTAAATGGACATTCCAATTAACTACTCTTAAAATAGGGTTGATATTAGACATACTAAATATATAAAATTATAATATCAAAACAGCAAATAGTTTTGGTATAAATGCTGTCAATTTAACAGAAGGTAAGAAAATAGTTATTGATTCTAAGATTAATTATTTGATGCCACCAATGATAATTTACTGTCATGTACTGAAAAAAGTTTGTGCAGTTTCATAAATCATATTATAGCTCAATAAAGGGCATTATATAATGAGTGGCATTCACCTCATAAATATTGAAATGAACAAGTTCTTTTAAAAATCTACAAACGATTTAGATTATTAGGATGATATGATGAATAATTAACACTAACATCACTTGATAAGCAATTTTGTCATATATTTTGTCTTATGTAATAAATGAGTGTATATTTAATTTTGATATTATTCTCATTAATTTATTTTGCTTAACTTGGTCATGTATTTTGAATATCATCATGAGCTTTATCATCATTTATTCAGTGATTCACCTATGATGGGTATTAACCTGATGCTATTTTTGCTACTGCATACAACATTTTAATACATCGATTCTTAAACACATGTGCTTATATTTACATGGAATAAATTCCCAGGGGTAGAATTTTATTGGGTTGAAATATGGTTTTATTTGTAAAGTGTATTACCAAAGAGCTGTTTGCAAAGTGAAACAGTTTATAATTCTACCAAAAATGTATGAAAGTCCCATGATGGGAATGTCCCCTTCAGCAATGTTATCACTGATTTTCATTGTTGGCAAACTAGGTGGGAAATAGTATCTCGATATTATTTTAATTTACATGTTCCTAATTTGGATTTCAATATTGTTCAAGTATTTTTTTAAAGATATAATTCTCAGATTTGCCATACTTCTTAGAAGTAAACCAGGATGCCCTGCAAACTGATGGAATCCTCTGCTCCTTCTCCCCATACCCGTGTCTGGGAAGTACGCAGGCACCAACCCACAAGTTATATGGCTTCCATGGCTTCAAATTCCAGGAAAGCACCTAGGTAGTGTTTTAATGTGGCTTTCCTGAATATCCGTCCCTTTCTCTTTATCCCTCTCTCCTTTCCTCCCTCCCTTTGTCTCTCCATTTTATCTGATTGTGTTTTCCGTTGGCACCTCAATCCTACAAATGTGAGTTAGCATGAGAGACTAGATAGTCCAGACTCAAAATTCAAAATCTTCCTTGATTCATTCCTGTTTTCTATAGTTAAAAGAATAAGCCTCTTTCTCACATCTGAAATGCCCACCACTGTGTTATAGGAAGGGGTAAAGGATCTTCTGGGGAATCAAATGATCTGTGAGGTTAAGCAGAACAGGGACTGGCATCTGCCTAATGGATAGAGCCATGAGAACCTCCTTTGTGGCCTTACAACAGCAGAATACAAGACTGGGAAGAAGCTGCAGAGGACAAGCTGCCAACGTTTGCAATAGGGAACTTAGGTGCTTTTTAAGAAATTTGGCTATAAAAGTGAGAAAAAAGAAATAGAATGGTAGGCTGAAGGATGGAAATAGGGTAATGAAATGGAAAACATCAGAGCAAATGTATAAGACTTCCTTTAAAAATCTCCATTGCAACTCGAATGATTCTAACCAATCTAAATCAGTTTAATCTAACAATATTAGAAGAATCCTAAGGAAGGTTTGGCAATATTGGAGGTCTATAAAACTGACTCATTTAAGTAAATGCCGAACTTCCAAGCACAATTCAGGGGAAAGAATGTTCTGGCCCAAGGAAGCACTGTCCCTTTAGAGATGGGTCTATCACACTATCATGGTATTATGCAACAGGTATTAGAAAAACAATTGATCTGACATCATTTTATAAGTGCAATCTTAGATTCCACTTCAATTTAATTTGACTTCTTACATGAATTCACACTATTGACAATAGTAACATTTCTCATTTTCACTTCATTTATATTTCAGTCTTTGCATTATCCCTGAACTTCTATGTGGTTGACATCAGCCTGCACGTGGGAGAGATTAACTGGCCGACCCAGCTGAGGCCCAGTGACAGCTCTGTTTATACCCCCTGCCCTATTAGCATCATTCTCCTGAGACTGGGCTAGAGGAAGTGCTCTTTAAATTACTACAATATCACGTGTGTGCTCTGTGAAATTGAAAGTGTTTCCATATGTGACACAAAAAGTATCTTTTAAGCTCCTTATTGCATCCCAATAAGTGCAGATAGTTTTGTTAAGATCCTAATAATTTTAAGGTCAAATGAAACAGTTAAATAATTATTACTTAGTTCATTCAGTAAACATTTTTTGTTAAAAATTTACTGTGTGATGACAGGAATACAAAAGAAATAGTAAATCATCAGTGCTCTTTAATGCAAGCCTGAAGACTGAATATACAAAGGACAATGGCCAGATCCTGAACGACAAATAGAAATCTGACCCCACAGCCTCTGTAGCAACCAGCCCTGGAAGCCAAACCACAATCTATGCAGAGTGACTCGACAGCTCAGGACTTGGTCAATGAATGTCAGTTTCTCTGTTTTTTGAAACCCTCCCTTCCTCTGCCTCCCCCTGCTTCCAACTCAGGGCAAAATATGCTTCCTAAGCCATAATTCTAGTTAGCCCTCCTCCAGCTTCCCCAAGCTAACTTCAGTCAGAGCACATCTGGAGTTTGCCTTCCTTTTTTTTTTTTCCCCACCCACTCTAAAGCTTTCTCACTCTTTGAGCCTCTGCCAAACACCCGTGTTGGTGCCTGACTCCCTTGCTATAGCAAGCTCTGAAAACATAGCCTCTGTGTGCTCTCATTGGCGTGGTTTCCGTTTGCTCTCACAAAGCTACACAAAGTCAGTGGTGACATAAATAGCTGAGCCTCATAGCCTTTCCCTGACCTGTTCAAAACAGCTCTTTCAAAATGGTTCTTTCACTGGTTGGCTCATTAGGAAATTCATTTAGTAGAGCCAATTTATTCAACAATCAGGAAAAAAAAATGAGATGCAAACATTAGAGGGGAAGTAGCCTTGAGGAAATTTTCCCTCATACATGTTCCTCATCAGATCCTGTCCTGAGATGTGGTATTGTC
Organism: Cabassous unicinctus; assembly: GCA_029593785.1. Lineage (NCBI taxonomy): Eukaryota > Metazoa > Chordata > Mammalia > Cingulata > Chlamyphoridae > Cabassous > Cabassous unicinctus. The sequence goes on along the minus strand of JAQZBX010045312.1, from coordinate 15,588 downwards.
AAAGCAGGGGGGCTAAGACAGTGCAGAGGACTGATACAAAGGCCACAGAAGGGGACATCAGGGATGGTGATGGCATGTGTCTACTCCAGAAGGCTTCCTCCTCTGCAGGTTTCATGTCACACTCCCCTCATCCAGACGTCACGCTTCCCAGGACAGGGCACGTGCCCCACTCATCTCTGCTCTCTTCACGCCTGTCTCAAATCACAGCCGCATCCACTGCGGATATTTAATTAAAGAAGTCAAACTGACTTGAATATCTGAGCAGGTGTAGACAGCAGGAAGGAGACTGGTAAATGAGAGGTTTTGTAAATATTTCAATAAAATTTTCTAGTGGTTCAATGTTTCCCTTCAGAAAGCAAGGCTTTAGAGGTGGGAAGTGGCACAATATAAACAGAATTTTAGGGGAAATAAATTATTCAATGGATTGGTAGGTGGAAAGAGAAAAAGGTGGGAGGGGACCAGGGAAAACATTACAGTTTTTCAGGTTTAAATTGATGAGGGCACTGACAAGAGGAAGGGAAAAGATTACTAAAATGCTTCCATGGAAGCATCCACAGAAATGAGAGGATCTGTTCCAAAGAAATCAGAGGGTTATTTTTTAAGGTCTGCGACTTTATATCATGATTGTCTTGGGAAATTTTCTAATCCCATGTACTTCATGGAACCTAGTATGTATTCCCCTGACAATAAATTTAGAATCATTTGAGAAATATTTAAAATGAAATAACTTTAGAAATATTTAAAATGCAATTAGTTAAGAAAGTGATTTTTGTAATTGGGGGTTTAATGGTAAAACTGGGGATTAAGAAATCAATATGTATAATTTTTACAGGGTGCAAGGTCTTTTAACTTATTCTATGCATTAACTAAGTCTCTATCGATAATATTTGCATGAAATTCTAGGAAAGAGCCATTACAGTCATTGCTACTACATCTTTGTACCCTAAGGCAGAGACTAGATTTTAGGGACCTTCCAGATTTTTGATAACAGGAAAATCCAGTTTGTTCTACCTTTGGAATTCACTATAGCTCGTTGTTATATTGAGAGAGTTACTAAAGAATAAAATCTTTGCATCCATAGCATTGCCCATTGAACAAAACCAGTGACTCAAACTTGTAAAGCCCAAGAAGAAAAGAGAAGTCTTTTATTTTTATTTTTATTTTTTTTACAGGACGTGATCTATGTGGTATTTCTCCTGTTCTTATGTCCTCTTTAAGTTCTTCAGTGAAGAAGAAACTAGGCATTCACTAGCAGTGATAATTAATCCAGACACAACGTGATTTAGCTACCTTTTAGAGAAAAAGGCATTCAACCTAAGCTCATGGTTTGGGTAATTCAGAAATTATCTTTGATGTGATATAACTGGTTGCTGTGATTTCTCTCAGCTCAGAAAGAGGTTGATTGCAAGTTTAAATTGTTACTGAACTAATTCTGTTGAAGGTTTTAATATTGATTTAGCCAGAAGTAGCTACTCATCTGAACATTGTTTTATTAAAACAGCTTCCTCTGCCAGACTCAATAAATTTAATTTAAAAAATTAGTTCCTTTAATCAAATATATAAAACACACATATATATGTATACACACACATATATGCATATATATATGAAAATTGTTAGTTGTCTCAAATAGTATGGAAACAATCACATACTAGGAATTTCTCTATAGTCATATTAACTTATTGTTAAGTAAGAGGCATTCAATTAATATAATATTAATGATAAAAGTTATGAAATATATACTTAAGAATACATTTCCTTTTACAACAAATGAAAATTTTCAAGTTAAATGGATGAATTTGAATAGTTTTTCAAAGACTTTTCAAGAAATAACATAATTATTTAGTATAAGAAGAGAAACAGAATTAATAGTTTATATCTAGAGGCAAAATTTTATGACTTAACAGGCTGGTGATCCTACATATTAAAATATGTCATAACATCAAGAAATAATAAAACTGGAAATTTTGGCTGACGTGGTTAAAATGTAGTCTAAAAAGTACAGGCAGTGCTAAAGAACCAATAGTTTATAGTTCAAAAGATCATTCTATTGTTTGTAAATAGGATCACATTTCCTTCCAGAAATAATTTTATAAATGGTAGCTATATTCCCAGGCTAGCTCATTTATCATATAATACAGCTTAAAAGTATGAATTATACCAGTCTGGCTTTGGATCTTCAAATCAGGAGGCATATGGGGGAAAAATCAATAAAACAACTTACTTTTAAATTTACTTAATTTTCTTTTTCCCTTCTGTACCTAGTGCTGGCCTAAGGCTACATTTTTAAATCAGCATTTTTTTTTTATTCTTCCTTTCCTAGATTCCTTTTAATATTTATATTCCAGTGTCATCCTTGATACATTAGAACAACCTGTTCAAGTCTGCCACGCCATTGCCCAGCACCCATTCTACTAAATGAATCCCTACACCCATTCTCTCTTCTGGGCATTAGGAAGGAGGGAAAGAGAGGAAAAATAAAAACAAAAGTAAATACCATTTATTGATTCGCTTATCAGTATACTAGGAGCCCTGTGTGTGATGTGTATGACTGCAAAATTTGAGAATATAAGTGATGTTATTCCAGATATACTGGAACTGAGTGTTAGAGAGGTTTAGTACCTTCTCTGTGATGTTAAAAAATGGCAGAAAGTGAAAAGAAAAAATACTTTCTGACTCCAGACCCCAATATATCCTTATCTGTAATACATTTTAAAAAATCCTATCCAGTAATCATAAGCACTGTCAAGTGCATGTTTAGTTTCATATATTGTGCATGCAGAATACAGCCCTTTCTGCTTTATTGTATAATAATAAGTAAATTATATATAATTACTTATTTAGATATCCATTAACCCCTCCAAGGGAGAGACTGTAAATATATAACTATATCACATCCCACACTCTATTTTATGCATATACATATGTATGCATGCAGATAAGTATGAAGATATATGCATGCAGATGAATATACATATATGTGCATATACATGTATAAATGCCCATATATGCCGTATAGTCAGCCAAAGGGGTGCTGATGCAAAACTCCAGAAATCTGTTGGCTTTTATAAATTTTGATATTTATTTGGGGTAGAAGCTTATAGTTACCAGGCCATAAAGTGTAAGTTACTTCCCTCACCAAAGTCTGTTGCCACATGTTGGAGCAAGATGGCTGCCGACATCTGCCAGGGTTCAGGCTTCCTCTTCCTCTTAAAGCTCCGTGATCCTAGCTTCTTCCAATATTAGCTGTAGGCTAGGTTAAGTCTTGTCTCTCTCCCCAGGCACATTTCTCTCCAGGCTCAGCTGCTCTGCTCTCTCCACAAGGCCAGCTGTAAACTACCAGGTGAGTGGCTCGTCTCTCTTCCCGGGGCCTCTGCCGTATCTAATGGAGCCTCCTCTCATTCATCAAGTATCTGCTTCTCTGTGTATTTACTTCCCTGGGCTCCAGCATTAAAACTCCCATCTCTGTCCTCTGCTATGCCTTTTCTCTGTGAGTCCCTGCCCACCAAGGGAGAGGGGATTCCATGTTCTACTGATGTGGCCCAATCAAAGCTTTAATCATAATTTAATCAAGCAAAAGTGAAACTTCTGAATTTAATACAATCTAATATGACCAGAGGAACAGACCAGTTCACAAACATAGTCCAATATCTATTTTTGGAATTCATAAATATCAAACTGCTATATATGCATATTTATACAATTTTTAAAATAAATAAGCATCTAGAATTGTATCATATAAATAATAGGCCCAAAATATTTTGAATGCTGTCAATAAAAGAGCAAAATGATAAAAGCTGAACAGTGTCAGGAGAGATGTTTTTGGCCAAAGGATGATCCACAGTTAGGTAGGTCATACTTTGTTGGAAGTTATATTAACAGATTCAACATCACCAGGGTTCTTGGTTTTGATTTCTATCCTTTCCTCCTAAAACTTCAGAAGGATGGCATGCGTGTGCACGTGTGTCAGGGATATGCACACATGTTACTGTGCATATAGTCAGTGACCCCTTCAGTGCTAGGAGACAAGTAGAGGAGAGAAAGCAGAATCTATTGTCCTTATGGTGCAAATTTAGTCAGATTCTGCTTTTCCCATGCATTAAGTCCCAGTAAGTATCTCATATAATTTACAAAAGGAAACTTGTCAATCCAGGTGTGATAGCTTGAAGCAGTATGTATGTTCTTAAAAGTTAATCCATTCCTGTGGGTATGGATGCATTTTAAGTAGGATCTTGGAGGTTATTTCAGTTAAGTCATGACCCAGGGTGGGTCTTAATCCACTTATTGTGTCCTTTATAAGAGAAGGTCATTCAAAGAGAAAGAAAGCCATGGAAGCAAGAAGCTGAAAGCAAGGAAACTCCGAAGAGAAGGGAGACACCAGCTGATGCCACTATGTGTCTTGCCATGTGGCAGAGGACCCAAGGATCACTTGCAGCCAGTCTTTGGGAAGAAAGCATCGCCTTGATGATGCCTTGATTTGGACATTCTCATGGCCTCGAACTGTAAGCAAATAAACTCCCATTGTTAAAAGCCAACCCATCTCATGGTCGCTGCTTTCAGCAGCCTAGCAAACTAAAACACCAGGTTAGAAACCTCCTTATAAAAGTCAAAGCTCACGGCCATCTCTCTGGAAGCTCCCCTTCAACTGGAGCTGCGCAGAGCAAAGGCTGGAGAAAGCTACTCAGCTTGTTCTGCCAGTAAGTTCTGAGACCTGCCATTGAGGTGGTGGCTTCTGAGCAACTGGAAAGGCATTAGCACTGGTTATTCACGCACCATCAAAGTACACCAAGTACCAAGTAACTGCCTGGGGCACCTTTGGCCAGGGTTGTGTTTTCTATTGAAAGCAGTTTATGTCCAGACAATTCCACAGGGAGCACGGACCATGGCATCAAGTTTGGCACACAGACTTGTTTGCAGCATGTTCTCTGCTACCATCTCCCTCTCCATTCTCTCCTTGTCCTTTCAGAGAATTGAAAAGTCCTTTCTCCCATATGTCGTGTAAAAAATACCTAATTCAATGTCAGGAAACCTGTAGTTTAATCCCATCCCCGCCCCCATCCAATTGTGTCCTGTGTTAGACAATTTCCTTTATTTTTCTGCACTTCACACAACTATAAATTGTTTCAGTCTTTCAGAATAAAAGAAAGGTGGAATCAGCTATAATATAGCTATGAGAGTTACAGCCAAAAATAGTGAAGACTATATTGTTCCATCAAAAACTAGTTGAGTGGTGGAACTCTGCTCCGCTAGCTTGCTAACCTGCTTTCCTGTAACCGTCAGCTCTGTCTCCACTCACCTCCTTTTAGATGTGACACCATCAGCTCCCCTGTGATACCACCTCTTCATTGAGGTTTCAGGATGACGAGGAAGAGCCCACCCTTCAGCAAGAAATTCACTGAGGCTGGCCCTAGTACCTGCTCTGCTGTTCTCTGTGCAAATTTAATTTTATATAGTGTACTTTCTTTTCATCATCATTGATTTTTCATGTATAAGAATTTCAAAAGCAAGAGGAATAAAATATCAAATTGTCTCCTTACCATCCTGGTCTCCAAGACCTCAAATTCCTACCATAAGATCTTATTCTTCTAGAATTGCTATCTATCTTTCTATCTATCTATCTATCTATCTATCTATCTATATTCATCATCATCTACCATTAGCTCACAACTTAATCATTGTTCTGCATTTTGAATTTTTACTTTATCAATATAGTGTAGTAATCTCACCATATCTGAATTGATGAATATACCTTATTCTTCTTAATGGCTCTGTTTTATATCATTATCCTGATTTATAATAATTACCTGTCCCTGTTGATAAAATTTTAAATTGTTTATGGCCTTTTACTATGACTAAGACAGAATAACTTATATACACATCCATGTGTCTGTCAGTTGAAAAAATGTCCACAAAAGGAATATCTGGACCAAAATGCATGTGCCTTTTCATTATTCCCTCAAACTTTTGTCAATTATGACCTATAAGTTTTCTTAAAGTGGCATATTGCTGGAAAGTATTATCCCAGTACTTGGACCCAGGCAGTACAGCATTGCTTAATGGCACATCTTCTCATTTCAGAATAACTTTACTCAAATTCCATCTTTGCCATTCAATAGTTGATCAATTTAGGGCAAGGTATTCAAACCTCCTTAGTGTCCTCATCTGTTTAATAGGTGCTTATGATAATATCTGTCGGGTAGATTGTTTTAAGTATTTAACGAGATAATCTTTGTTAACAATATCTTTAGACCATCACCCAATATATAGCGAGTCCTCAGTACATGTTAGCAGTCATCATCGTCATCATCACATCATCCAGAATTCATCTCCACCCAAACCCCAACTGTCTGTATATTCCTGCCTAACAGCTTTGTTTGAGCCATGGGAATACTCTCATATTGTTAAGTAATCGTTTCCTTTTAGAGCTTAGGTTTTGAGCAGGTTTTATATTAAGTTGTTTATCCATAGTGAGCAAGCTATGGGACCATATGGCTCCTAATTAGGCTTGATCATAATGAAGGCTATTTAAGAGGTCAGTTAGCATCCCTTTAGAGGTTATAATATTTCATAAATACAGCAAAAAACATAACTTCATAAGATACTGCAATAAGTTGAAGCTGGGTATAGTAGGAATATCACAATTGACAGTATTTAACATGCTGGCATTACTACTAAGCTGTAGTTGTAGAGTTGCCACAAAGATTCCAGCACTGACAACAAAGTGAAATATTGATACAGTAATTAGTTTTCTGCACCATATGTTTTGCTTATAGTTATTATGCAGCACAGAGTCCTGGGTAGATTATTAGGAGAGCAGGAGAAACAACAAAATGTAAAGTTTTGCTGGAATGAACAATAGCCTTCCCTAAGAGGAAGCAAAGATACAAACAGGTGAATTTCCTACTGCATCAGTCATTATCTAGGAAGTACAATGACGGTGAAAGAATTTATGATCCTGGCAGGGAAGAAGGGAGTGGGATAACCTTTTCTCTTTCGTTTGTTTTCTTTGCTTCTCTTCCATGCTTATTCTCAGCTCCTTTGATAGTTGTGTTTGTGATTGATACTGGGCACCAGCAATGTACAGCAAGGGAGCGTGTTCGGGCCTCAGCAATGAAGTTAAGGCACAGCCATAAATCATCCCTGCCGCTGGTTCTTAGCAGTGATTTCTGGTCTTTATAAATATTTGAAGACATAATTATGTAATAGGCTGTAAAATATCTTGAATTACAAGAGTTGTTGCTTTTAAAATGACTTTTTCTCCAGAGTTCCTGGCTGACCTATACGCAATCGAGAGCTTAAGGATTTCCCCCACCCCCATCCCAATTCTACCGCCTCACCCAGGAGGGAAAACAAAGAAACTTAACAAAGAACTTGAATAGCAGTAGTTCAACACTGGAAGGAAAAATGACATTTAAGGTGAGGAAAAAAAAATAATCCTGCTATTTTTTCTTGCTTTCTCAAATACATCACATATGAAAATGAAGTATATATATCAGTATTAGGGCACCCGATTGTGGCATTATAATTTTTTAGTTGAAAAATAAATGCCAGATTACATTCTCTGCAGGTTAACTCTTTTCTAGTTTACTCTCCGTGAAACATTCACAACGAGATATCTTATCTCAAAATTGCAGCATATTGTCATATAATTTATGACTCAAAGACTTCCAGTGCCCTACCCTTCATGGGAAGTTAAATACAAAACACTGATTTTTCAAATTTATTAATATATGCATGGGTTACTGTGTTTTATATATATTCATACCATAAAAATACTTGTAAAATGATATCATCATTAAGCATTTGTGACAAAGCCAGTGGCCTCTAGCTCTCTTTGGGGTTGTGGGCAGCAGTGAGGATGGAGGTGGAGGGGGTGAGGCCCAGAAGGGGGAGAGGAGCAATCACAGACTCACGGAAACAAGGCCAGCACTGAGGTGCCTCCAGGGACTCCTTGGGGCTTGCCTCTCTCATGCCTTGTCCTGCAGGTAGGACTAGAGGGTCTATAAATTCTCCTCAGTACCTCTAAGTCTATGTCACTGCACCAATAGTATGTTTGGCGCCCATCACAGTGAAATAGGGAATGTACTGCCTGCCACAGCAGCTTTCTCTGTCACTCTGCGGCCACTGCATTTAAAGGGAAAAGATGACTGTGACACAGTGTAAACAGGCTAGCCTGGGAGTTAGACGGAGCTTTTCATCTTGTTCCTTTCAACTTTCTCATCTTTTTCTTGATTCTGCCACCCAGCTGTTCAGTGATGGCTCCATCTACTGAAAATGGGGATAAGAAAATGCATCCATGTTCTACTGCTGTGTAGCCAATCCCTGCAAACCCAGCATGTAAAACAGCGCCCACTTATCACCTCCCAGCTCTGTGGGTCCAGAGTCTGGGCACGGCTGAATGGGCTCCCAGGAGGCGGCGTCCAGCTGACCCCTGGTGCTGCGATTTGGTGGGAGGCGCGCCTGGGCAGCAGCCACTCCCGAGCCCCCCCAGGTGGGTGGCAGAAATCATTCCTGCGGCTGTAAGATTGTGGATGGCTCCCTCTTCAACGCCAGCAGTGAAGAGAGCTCGACTGCCAGCAAGACGGAGTCTTGCCTAACAAACGAACTTACTTAAGCGATTGACATTCTCACTTTGAAGCACGTCAGAGGCTCCACCCACATCCACATCCATGAGGAGTGAGTTATACAAGGTCCTGGCACCAGAGGCAGGAATCCTGGGGGCCATAATGGAGACCCTACCCGGTGTCCTGCCTGCCTACTGGGATGCTGATGAGGCTCTAAGAAGATACTGTTATGGAATAACTGTATCAAATGATAAACAGAGAAATAGGGCAGGGGAGAGGGGAGAGGAAGAGATGCTACCATTAGGTAATTTAGAGAACCTGAAAAAAAAAAAAGATGGATTGACTGCAAACATGTTAACAGTCTATATCCTTCTACCTGCATTATTAAATTCGGGTTAAAAACCTCCTCCAATTTTGTTTTTATACAAAGTGCTGAACTAAAATGTTGCTATTGCATAATATAAAGCAGTAGAATTAAACAATGCATCATTTTCCCTAACACTTTAAAAAATTATGTTTTATAGAAGTCTATTTTCAATGCATTTTTCCCTGCACACATCAAGAAAGTGAAAGCAAATGAGCAGATTTAATTTCCCTCCAGAAAGCAGTATGCAGTGCACTTTAAAAGGCATATGTGCGCTGCATATGAATATATCTCATTTGCATAGTCATGTCCACTGCATATTTAAATGACAAAAATAGTGGTAAATAATGTATGAGTAATTGGAATCCCGGGAAGAAGAACGGAGGCAAAGAAAACGACTGGACAGGAGTGGACAGTGCTTCTCAGGCAGGTACTGGGAGGAACGTCTCAGAAAAGGCATTTACTTTCAGGATATATAACTCAAAGAGAGTCAATAATTATTTAGGAAACAACTAGTTTTAAGAGATGGTTTATGTATTAAAATGTAAAATAACAAGTGATTTATATTGCCACTGCGTAGGTTTAAATTTATGTGTATATCTAGCACCTGTTTTCTCTATTTGCATTAAAAAATGAACGTCTACTGCATTCAGGCAGTGTAAAAAGTTTGGAAGGGTTTATAGAAATGGGGTGAACTAGCTTCTAATATCAAGGTGCGGAGCTCTCGTAATGAAATTTAATTTGTACTCATGTTCTGGACTGAAAGGAGGAGGAGGGTGAGCCTTCTGGGGCTACTTCTGTGCGTAGACAGCCTTTAGATTTCTTGATTATTTCCAAACTACATTTGGGGATACTAATGTGGCAAGGGTTCTCACTTGTTAACTTGGAAAATCACCTGCCTGTAACTGGGAGTCTTGGGCAGCATGTGGACTATGGGTGCCTGGGGATAAACTGTGGGAACCATTAAAACACAGCAAAAGTTTACAAAAGAGAATACCAAAACTTTGCCTAACACTGTTTATATACAAGACGCATTCTCAAACAAACACCCAATATATGATTTTCCCATGTTTCATATTTTCTTTCTATTTTTAATTTAATTTTTAGTTTTTCTTTTTAAAGAAGCTTTAGATTACATCAATGTTACATAAAAATATACAGGATTCCCATATACCCCAGTCCCTCCCCTTCCCAGACTTTCCCACATGAACAACATCCCTCATTAATGTGGAACATTTTCTACAATTGATGAACACATATTGAAGCGCTGCTACCAACAATGGACTATAGTTTACACTCTCTCCCGCACAATTTTGTAGGTTTTGACAAAATATATAATGGTCTGTATCTGTCATTGCAATGTCAAGCAGGACAATTCCAAGGTCCCAAAATTGCCCCCATATCACACCTACTCTTTCCTCTCTTCTCTGAACCTCTAGTGGCCACTGCCTTTATAACAATGATAAAAGTTCTTCCATTGCTAGAATAATAATAAGTCTATAATAGAATAATAATAAGTCTACTTTAGTCACTGTTCATTCCTCAATCTTGAGAATTTTGTAATAGTGATTCCCACTCTGTTTGTAAATGAGAGGTGTCTTAGATCCCATGGGGCAGATGGATGTAACTATCTTGCTTGCAGTTACAGATACTCTCTGTTCCTTGGGAAGGGTGTTGTCCATCATCATCTCCTTCTTAGTTGTCCTGGGTGAGTCCAGTGAACGGGAGAGTAGGTGCTACAACTCTGCTGAGATTCAGGGCTCAACTGGCATATGAACAGACCAAAGATTTAAGTCTCTGGGATATATATATATTTAACAAGTATAGTGCTAATTATAAGTTGAAATAAAAGGGACAGAAAAGTCATGTGTAGGGAAACTATAAATGAGTCTAACTCTGTTACACTAGAAAGCATAAATTCCAAAATAAGGTCCACTGACAGGGTGCCAAATTCCTGAGCCTGTCTGCCCTGATTATAGTGTCTAGATGTCTCTAGAGCCCTCAGGAGCCCTGCTTTTTGAGGCACTGTTTACTGTGGCAGTCAATGAGATCCTGGTGAGACATACATAAGTGTAACCTCTGGAATGACCTGCCGACTCACTTTGAAATCTCTTAGCCATAAAATCTCATATTTAATATTTCCCCCTTTTGGTCAAGGTCTTTTTCCAGATTTATTGCTAGTTGGTGCTTGGTAATAATCCCTTGGTGCCAGGGAGGATTATTCCCAGGAGTCATATTCCATGCTGGGGGAAGGTAGTACATTTATATGCTGAGTTTGGCTTAGAAAGAGGCCACATTTGAGCAACAAGGGGGCTTTCAGGAGGTAACTCTTAGGCAATATATAATACTAGGCTAAGTTTCAATTTCACAAGAAAAGGCTCATAAGTACAATCATCAATATCAAAGGCTGGGCGTAATGATCTGTCTTCCTTCACTAGGCACTGCCCTTGTACTCAAGGGATTCTTGGCATTCTATCAGAGAATATAGCAGGACTAGGCCTACCCAGGATGGAAATTCAATATTCTTTTGGTTATTGTTGGGTCTCCACGCCCTGAGACAAGCCCCACGAATACCTGAACGTAGTCATATGCCTTAGAGGCATGCCCCAGGTGCACCCCTCCCCACACATGTCCGCATCACTGACACCCTGAACCAGTGACCCTCCCCTGCCTCAGTTGTGACCCTTCTGTGATCCAAAACTTCTCTAAAAATGAAGCCAACAAAATAACCAAACAAAATTAATAAGAAAATGAAATAATAGTTTAAAAAACAAAACACAAAAAAAATTTTAATTGAAATATAAAAATATTTTAGACATTGTGTCTTTTATCACTATAAGATCTTTTGTCTAGCATGTACAGTGGCAATTTCTTCCATATATTCCCCCAGTGTCTTATTTTTTCCATTTAATCTTCAAAGAAGCTTTAGGGAAAAGTCACATAGAAAACATAGGGGATTCCCATATACCCACACCTTCCCCCTTTCCACTCTCCTCTATTAATAACATTTTATATGCAGGAGGTACATTTGTTACAATTGATGTACAAATATTGAAGCATTGCTACTAACCATGGTCAATGGTTTACATTATGGTTTACATTTGTACCATACTCTTTTATAGGTTTTAATGAAAATTAAAATAGTCTGTATTCATTATTGCAAGGTCATGCAGAACGACAACAATGCCCCAAAAGTGCCCTGTGTTCCATCCACTCTATTCTTCCCTCCCTCTCCCTCAGAACCTATGGTAACCACTTTTAATTTTTGAGGAAGAAGAGTCATAGTTACTTGCAATAATATTGAGGGCTTGACATAGTGGTCTGTTTTCTTTTATTAGGCACTGCCTATGTTCTTGAGGGATTCTTTTCCCTCTAATTGAGAACATAGCAGGACTCCCCAGGATAGGACTTTAATATTTTCTTGTTTATTGTGTGGGTCTCCACCCACTGAGATGATACCCTATGACAAGATGAACAATTAGATATTCCATAGAAGCATGCCCCACAGGCGCCCTATCCCGCATATCCTCCCACACCTGACACCCTACCCCAGTAGCCCTCTCCTGCCATATTTGCCAAAAGAGCATTCCCACCACTGTAATTTAACCACAGACCTGGAAATCCCCAGCATTCACCTGCTCCTTTCTCCAACTCTCCCCTCGCAGTTCCATGCTTAGTTGTTTACTTTCACTCTCACACAGAAATTTTTTTTTTTTGTCTTTCAGTATATGTGACCCAAACTTGTAACCTCTTCTAAGAAATACAGGTATTCAATACATCTCAGGGAACAATCACCTCCATCACATGAGATGAGGCTGATAGTGCCCCATGCAAGAACTCACAAGATCTGCTTTAGAGTCTTGGGCCTGCCGCCTTCTGACAGGGTGTTTGCAAGAGCAGTGGTCCGCAGGGGTAAGAGTCCTTTGAGTATTTGATAAAAATGTAGTAACTTTGCCCCAAAAGATGAAAGTGCAGGAAATGTGTCATACTTTTCAGTAAGTCTACAGATACCACAAAATCTGTCCTCAGAATCTTGGAGGGACCCAAATGTCAAGGTTACAACCCCTGATTCAGACTGTAAATAACCTGGATCTATACAATACTTTGATTCTCAGATGTGGTCAATTTTGTGTAAAAACTGAACATTTTGAAAGGACTAGGAAAAGAAACTCAAAGAGCCAAATCCTTGGTTTTAACCATGGCTTGGCCATTAGATGAAAAATATTTCTGAAACCAGGAGCTATGCATAGTTTCATTTTCCACAAGAACAATTCCCAAGATAGGACCTGGCAATTGTGTGTCCAGACTGATGCATGGTTAGATAAACTTATTGCCAATTAAATGCCACTTTTATATGTTTCTTCCAGTAAACTATATGGCAATTCAGCAACAAAGTGCCTCCATGGCATGATACTTGACCAAGAAAGAGATTAGGCAAACTAAAAGCAGTGTTCATTAAATAATGATCTGAGTAAGAAAATGTGGAAATTGATTTTAAATTTGATGTTAACATACAAATTCTTGGAAATATTAAATATCTAAATCATTACTAAATATAACATATAACTAAATTATTTTGAATATATTCAAAGTCAAACTAGTAACACAAAATACTAAATTTCTATCAAATCTGCTTTTTAGAGATTAACATATTAATCTCTAATATGTATGAGATTAATATGTATGAGTATGGTCATCAGTTTGTATAACTGATAGTTTTCTTAAACTATTGATTTTTTTCTGTGATAGTGTCATTAATTAATACATATTCTCTGACACACTTTCAATAAATTTATATCATTTTTCTACGTATGACATTTCTCCATGTATGACTCCAATCAAAATAAAATTGATCTGTATAATTTTCATGGACATTTTAGCAGGAATGAATTATCTAGATGACAAATGACATCAGGTGGTACTCAAGCCATTTTTGAAAATCTTCTGCATCATTATTTCCATGATTGCCAGACAGCTGTCATAGTTGCATTGAATGTGAAAACATGTCTTAATACTTTCAGACACTGAGTCAATAGTGAATCATACTCTACCGATAAAGAAAGAAAAATAGGGAGATCAGAAAATTGCAATCTCTTAAATCTCAGGTAATTATTAAGCCTCTAAATGCTTTAAATTTTTAGATCTGTTTAATAATGGACTCGTTGTGCCCTTAGAGTCATTCTAATCAATTATTATTATATTTTTTTAAATAATATTGCCTGGTATAGAAAACTAATTTTTACCACTTTTATCTTACTGAATGTAAAATTACCAGTTAATGTTGAGGTTTTTTGTTTTTTTTTTGTAATGTTATAAGATTGTATTTTATGATAATTATAGAAGACTTCTCTGCAAGGTGAATGTGACAATAAATGGACACTATTTCCTCAGTCTAGAGTGGTCTAGGGATAGCGTAAGCTGCAAATTAATAGCATATTATGAAAATGGCCTGAATGACTACAGAGGGCCTGGCAGGCTCTATGATTGTGGCGGACACTGCTGGCTGCCTACCAGAGGCTGACCCCACTTAGGCATAAAACAAAGCCCTTGCACCTAGGAGGGATGATATGGCAGTTCTGTCTGCTAAGAAGTAAATGGAAGTCACCAGGAGGGCTTCCGAAACTCTTGTCAACAAAATTGTTTTTGTTTGTTTGTTTTGCCTTCTGATCCGGAAGTGAAAAACCATCTTGATACAGTAAGGATGGAGGTAACACAAATTAAAGAAAAGCAAAAATACTGATGGGTCCTAGAATAGTGAGGACGCATCCGACGGCTAAGATGGACAAGCTGCTTTGGCTTCTGCTGCCCGCAGCCTGAAGCAAACTCCCAGAGTTTCCCGGCAGTCGGCATGAGGCCACGCAGAGCTTTCGGGAAGCACTTGGTTTCTAGTGGTCGCATCTGCTGCCTGGTCCCTTTGCCTCACTGCCTCGGTCTAGCTGCCTCAGCCGTCTCTGCAACGGAGCATCGTGCAGGAACTGGAGACATGGGCAACCGTGTCTCACACTCTACCTGGTCCTTCTTCAGGACGTGCACGAGAGAGCTGAAGAGCCAGTCAGACCCTTTGCTACTTTATCCCCAAGGAAGCACTTGCCTTGGGGCTCTGGGGCAGAATCTCAGGCCACCAAGGCTATGCCCTTGCTGTGAAAAAGCCTGATCTCTGGGACCTTGCATTCTGATTCAAATCTGTTATTTATATATACCCCAGATTCATAATATAAAAAGCTGGAAAACTAATTCCTTCTTTGTTTTTCAGAGGATGGTCCGGCCGCCTTTGATCACTGCTGCAGTTTGCGTGGGGTGGTGTTATGTCTGTCCTCCAAGAAAACTTCCCACCAAAGACATACAGATTGAATTCCAGCAAAACCCTGGGGGATGGGGGACTTTACTATATTTGAGAGAATAGAAGACAAATCCCATAATTCCAAGGTGGTGTGCTAAGCCATTTTCTTAACCTTATACATAAGATTTTTTTTTTTTAAAGATTTATTTATTTATTTATTTATTCCCCCCTTGCTGCTTGTGCTTGCTGTGTCCATTCGCTGTGTGTTTCTTCTGTGTCTGCTTATCTCCCCCTTGCTGTGAGGTCCCGCTGCATCAGCCCACCACGCTGCGCAGGCCGGCCTGCCCTCACAAGGAGGCCCCGGGAAGCGAACCCGGGGC
>JAQZBX010045311.1:0-21086 GCA_029593785.1 Cabassous unicinctus | reverse complement strand
ATTCCTTAACAGTTACTCATCTATTAAAATAGTTTAGAATGATATATATATATATATATAATAATGATATATATATATAAATGGGATGGATGCTTAAGTTATTTCTTAATTTTTTCTAATTATGAAGTAAGCTTTCTTGGATATACATACTCATATACTTGAAATGTAATTTTCTTAAGTATGCTACAGAAAGCAAAATGACTCATTTAAATCTTCTAGTAAATGTTATGAAATTATTTCAGAGGTCATTTTATCAAATAACCATTTTCATTCAGTCTGGTATTTGAATATATTGGTTAAACACCTGACTAGGTGTGATTGTTATACACATCTTAATGGCATTGCCACTTACCTATTGTTGACCTTAGTCAGGTTGGATATTTGATTTCCCTTACAATGTTGATTATGAAAATTTTAAAATACCTTGCAAAGATGAGTAATTTTACAGTGAACATCCATATATACCCTGCTTTCATTCTATAATTACCATGTTTATGTTAGTGACTTTTTCATATATCTATCAAAACCATTTTATTTTTCGATCCACCCCTAAACACTTCAACTTACATATCATTAACTACAGAGTTTTATAATTCCTTCTCTTTTTTTCTCTTCAGGTAATTTACATACAATGAAACACACATATCTTAGGTGGATTTATCAATGAGCTCTTAGTTTTGCATACAACAGGGTACCCCAATTCAAAGAGTATCACCATCACCTCAGGAAGTTTCTTTGTGCCATGTGCAGCTGAATCTTGACATTACTATCCAGAAACAATCACCACACAATAGTTTTGCTTATCCTATGTGGCAGTTTGAGATTATTTATGAACCCACAACAAGATAAAGATTATGATTGTAACCTGGTCTATTCCTTTGCATGTGATAACCTGTTATTGTATTAGATTCAGCTGAGATTTATTTGATTAAATTATATTAAGATTAGAGCTTTGATTCTACCACATCAGCAGGGTGTAACTCAGGGTGAGTCCCTACCTTCTTGGTGAGCGGTTATAAATGGGCACTCACTAAAGAATACATAGAAGAACATATAGAGGAAGAGAGGTAGCTATATAGACATGGCAGTGGAAAGATCTTTGATCCTGTGGCCCTGTAAAGAGAGATAAGCCAGCCTGTATCTGAGAGAGATGAAGGGTGAACCCTCACAGAGATCAAGTGCCATCTTGCTTCAACATGTAGCAACTGACTGGATTGGGAAACAACCCCATATGGTACCTTGAGTTGGACTCTTTAGGGCCTTATAAGTGTAATATTTTACCACAAAATAAATGATCTTTATAAAACAAACAGATTTCTGCTATTTAGCACCAGCATCCCTTTGGCAGACTAATACATCCTAGAGGTTCATATAATTGGAATTAAATAGAAAATGATTTTTTTTCCAATTTTATTGGAGCACTTGTAGATTTAGAGAAAATAATCATGCATACAGTACAGTTAGTTCCCATATATGTCCCTCACACATGCAGTTTTCCTTGTTACTGACATTTTGTACTAGTACGATACTCTTATAGTACTATTAAGTATAATCTATAGTTTACATTAGGGTTCACTCTTGATGCTGTACAACAAAAAATTTCCCATTTTAACACTTTCAAATATAGAATTTTGTTATGCTAATTACAATCACAATGTTGTGCCATCATTACTATCCATTACCAAAAATGTCCATCACCACAAATTAAAACTCTATACCAAGTAAAAATTAACTCCCTATTTCTCACCCATCCCCACCCCAGCACCTGGTAAACTGTGTTTTACTTTCTAAATCTATGAACTTGCATATTCTAGTTATTTCATATGAGTGAAATCATATGATACTTAACCTTTAGTGTCTGGCTTATTTCACTAAACATGATGTTTTCAAGGTTTATCCATATTGTAGCTTGTATTATAATTTCATTCCCTTTTATGGCTGAATAATATTTTGAGCCTGTCTTCTTTCACTCACATAATATTTTTAAGAATTATCTGTGCTGTTATATGCACCAGTAACTTGTTTCTTTCATTGCTGAGTAGCATTTCATTTTTTTAATTTGGTCCAGTTTTCTGTTTATTAGAAAAGCTGTGGTTTTAAAGAACAATCTTGCATAAAATATAAAATACCAATATACCACCACACCACCAACACCATCCATTTGTTATGGAAATTTTGTTACAATTGATGATAGCACATTTCTATAATTATACTGTCAATTAAAGCCCATGGTTTAAAATAGGTTTTCATTGTTTGTGTAGTGTAGTTCCATTGGTTTTTAAAATTGTTACTGTATATACAATTTAATAGTTTTCCTTTTAATCAAATTCATATATATATATATTTATATTTCAGTTCTCTTAATTATGTTCAAAATGTTGTATGGCCATGACCACCATCCATTACCAAATCATCTTCATTCTACATATGAATTCTGTACTTTTTTTCACTTAAAAGTTTTTGAAATATAGCATTCACACATGAACCATTTCCTATTGATGGAAACCTGGACTGTTTCCAGTTTTTGGCTATTATGAAAAAGGCTACAATGGAAAAGTCTTGTTAAAGTCTTTTTGTGGGCATACATTTATATTTTATTTTCTATCTCAGAGTGAAATTGCCAGGTCAATTTCACTCCCAGATTTTCCTTTATCCATAGTGGTTGTATTATTTCACTCTCAGTAATAATGTGTGAGATTTCCCATTGCTACAAACTTTCAACAAACTTTGGTGTTGTAAGTCTTTATATATATATATATATTTTATTTTTAAAGAAGCTTTAGATTACATTCATGTTACATAAAAAATATAAGGCATTCCCATATGCCCCAATCCTTATCCTTCCCTCAATTTCCCACATTAATAACATCCTTCATTAGTGTGGTACATTTGTTACAATTGATGAGCCCATATTAAAGCATTGCTACTAACCATGGAGTACAATTTACATTATATTTTACACTTTGTCCAGCAAAATTTTGTCATTTCTGATAAAATACATAATGGCTTGTATCCATTACGGCAATGTCATTCAGGACAAATCCAAAATCCCAAAAATGCCTCCATATTACACCTATTCTATTCTAGCCATTCAGGTGGCTGAGCATATTTTGTTGTGATTTTTAATTTGTATTTCCACAAGTTGATATTTAAACTTCTGTGTTATCATTTACAAGACTCTGAAAATTATTCTTCATATTTTGAGAGGTTGTGAGCATTTCTGGAGACCAGGCCATGCACATAAAGTACTTAACACAGTGCTTGGAACTTAGCATGGCTTATAATTACTATGTTTATGATTATCATGCTACCCTTGGATATTGTCAATCATAAATACTCTTACCTTCAAAGAACACTTACTGGAGAATTGACCTGTGACATTAATCATTTTAAGTTACTATTTTAACCCAGGGGTGATTGTCCTATGATCACTCTAGGCCAAGGGTTATTAACAAGTCATTTGTGAACATCAATTGAAATAAAAAATATATACTTTATCCCCTTGGGGACATGTTGGTGCAGGTGTGATATATTTATTAAGGAATGCAAAGTATAGTGTAGATTTAGTAAGGGGTCTGTGGTATCACTTGACTAGCAAAGGGTTTTGTGGAACAAAAAAATGTTAAGAACCCCTGCTCTAGGGAGTCTGTCTGTCTTCCTCACTTGACCACCATTCACTTTAATCCAACTCCACTAGACCCTTTACTGATCCTATTACACAACAAGCTGGCTTGCATCTTATAGCATCTCCAAATGCACAGAGGAGATTTTCCAACAATGTTCCCCATACTCTATCTCAAATCATCTCTTCATCAAGTCTTGCCCCTTTCATCCTATAAAAGATCTCCCCCACCTCATTTCCATGTAATGCTCTGGAAACTTATACTATTTTGTTTTCCATTGAATTCCTTTGCTTCTTTGAATTTTTTTTCATTGAATCCCTAATAAGAGTGGGTACCCTCATTTTCTCCTGTGCTCCAGCACATCTGCACAGTGCCTGGAATATAGGGCACACACCATAAATTTTTGTTGAGTGAATGGTTATATGAAAGATTATTTCAAAGATCTAATTCACTAGTTTAACCTTTTATTAATTCAAAGTAACAGACATTGATGAATGCCTGAAAATGGACTATTCCCATCTTAAGCCATTTGCAACAACATTGTGGGACTCTACTTTTGCACCTGTAACCTGGATATGTGTCAACCAATGGGGAAATAATGTTTTAACAATTCTGTAGCTAATTGTGAAAGTGAGTGTTTTGGTAAGAACTTTCTAGTAAATGTTGGGCTATACATTTATATATTCAGAAATTTGTCTTATCAATAATGACCAATAATCAATAATGTATCAAAAATGACCAATTGTGGTAGCTGTAGTTATGTACCCAAGAAATGTATGTTCTTTTTTAATATTTTTTTTTTATTTTTAAAGAAGCTTTAAATTGCCTAATGTTAGGTCAAAAAATAGAGGGCATTCCCATATATCCAACCCCTCCCCTTCCCACGCTTTTCCACATTAACTTCTTTCATTAGTTTGGTATATGTGTTACAAACAAATATTGCTATGAACCAGCATGTTCATAACCTCAATCCATTCCTTTGGGTGTGAATCTATGTATCCAAGAAAAACATGATTTTAATCTTAATCCATTCCACTGGGTGTGAACCCATTGTAAATAGGAGCTTTAGAAGATGTTATTTCAGAGACAGTGTGGTACAACAAAATTAGGATGGATCTTAATCTTATTGATGGAGATGTTATAGAGAGGTTAGAGAGAGAAGCCACAGGAAAAAGCAAGAAGCTGGAAGTCACCAGAACCCCCAAGAGAAAGGAAACACGTGCATTGCCATGTGACAAAAAAGCCAAGGTCCAGGGATCATGGAGAATCAATCTCAGAATGCCACAGTCTTTGGGAAGAGATCATTGCCTTGCTGATGACTCATTTTGGGACTTTTACTAGCTTAAAAAAATCATAGCAAATGCCTTCATGTTGTTAAGGAAACCAATTGTAAGGAATTTATTTTTGCAGGTGAGAAATTAAAACACCAATCAAATCTAAGTTTTGATCTGGGTGAAATAGAAAGTCTACATTTAAATAAGTGTTGACCAAAATGGGACCTAATATTCTTTAGGCCAGAATTTTTTGCCCAATATATACATATTATGTATATGTATATACATAATTGTTGTTAAGTAGAATGATTAAAACAATTTGGTAATGGATGGTGGTGATGGACATACAACATTTTGAACATAATTAAGAGAACTGAAATATAAATATATATATATATGAATTTGATTAACAACATCCTTCACTAATATGGTACATTTGCTACAGTTAATGAACACATATTGAAACATTTCATTTAACCATGGATTATAGTTTATCTTATAGTTTAAACTCTGTCCCATGCAAATTTGTAAGTTATGATAAAATAAATAATGGTTTGTATCTGTCATTACAACATCATGAAGGACAATTACAACATACTGAAGATGCCCCCAGTTAGCTCCTATTTTCCCTCTCCCTCCCGTCAGAACCTCTGGTTACCACTGCAGGCACATCAAAGATAAGTTTTTCCATTGCCAGAATAACAATAAGTCTATAGCAGAATAGTAGTAAGCATAATTTAGCATTGGAGAAGATGCTGAGATTCAGAACAATAAGGGTTTAAGCATTCAACAAGGATGCTTGCTGGCAGAGTCATGTTAGTAAATGTCTCCAAGGACACTGCATACTGCAGATATCAGTGGGAGGAGGCAGAGCGAAATGAACTCACAAAACAGATGTTATTGTCTGAATTCCCAAGAAAAATTGTCTGGGAACTCAAAAACAGGTAGGGTTCTCATGCACCAAGCTGAGATATTAGATAGACTAAGGCATTTAGGGCTAGAAACAATGTTTAAACTTATGCCCCTTGGTAGACTGCCAGAGAAGGCAGTGTTCTTGCTGTAGTAAGAGAAACATAGTGGGAGAGCAAGGTTGGGGGGGAGAATTTATGCACTGTTGTAAGCTGAATAAAGGAGAGGGTTACAGTGATCTCGGGGCTGTGTTTTTTGCCTGAGTGAGCTGCAGCCCTCTGCTTCATATGCATCAACTTGTCTGACTCTTCCTTTGCGCCGAACCCTGACAACAACATATGGCGCCCAACGTGGGACATTACTAGTCTTTCCTCATCATCTTTTTCTCTGGATCACTGCTGTGGAACTAGGGACTGTTGTTGTTGGGTCGGACGATCCTTAAATCTTATGTGGTGAGTCAAATAATCTTGATAGTCAGGGTAATGGGAAATCAGTCGACTCAATTTGAGGAATATTCTGAGGTTTTAAAGATGCTGTTAAAGAATACAGGGGTATCTGTGATAACCCACGAATTACTAGAACCCTTTTCTCTTGTACAAAAACATTGTTATTGATTTTAGCCACAAGGGCGGAATGTGTTAAATATGAAACAATGAAAACTAGTAATGAAATCATTGAGGCAAGCTTATCAAAAAGGGGAAACAGTTCCTCTTCAAGTATGGTCTTTGTGTAGTCTTATTTCTGTTGCTCTTGAACCATTACAGTCAAATGAAAATGAAGATATTAAAATGGATACTGCTATTGTTAAAACTGTAGCAGAACAAGCTAATGATGATTTTAATGAAAATATATATGAAATAATTAATGAATGGGCAAAGACAGATAAATTCATGTTTAATAAAAAGAAAAGAAAAAAAAGGGAGTTTATGGAACTTTTCCAGCGGTCGTTAAGCCATCTGCTCCAAAAGATGATTTCTTGTCTTTTGAACCAGTGCCTATTACCGCTGAACAAATATTAGGAATAGGTCAATGGGCTGGGTTTCCTCGCCAATTTCAATATGATGATATTGCCATTGTACAACTTCGATTGTGCCACCTATCCACCTGGTGATGAATCTCCATCCCTGGACAGGCTGTACAGTCAGTTTTAAAAATTGTTCAAGGAAATACTGAACCCTATGCTGAATTTGTAGCGAGGCTGGCAAATGTGGTCAACAAGACAGTAACTCAATCTGATCTTAAAGAAATGCTTATTCAGATGTTGGCTTTTGCTAATGCTAACAGTAAGTGTAAAAAGGCTTTACATCCAATAAAGGCAAATGGAGGTACGTACAGGATTATATAAAGGCATGCCAAGACCTTGGGTCTAATACATATAACATGACCTTTTTTGCAGCTGCTATAATGGGACGTAGTCATATAATTAATAATTTAAATTGCTTTAAATGTGGAAAACCAGGTCTTATGAAAAAAGATTGCCGAGCCAGAACTGGTGTGAGAACTCCATCTAGCGGCAATAGTAAATTAGTATCAACTCATGTGTGTCCAAAATGCCAGAAAGGGTTACACTGGGCCAATGAATGCCATTCTGAATATCATAAAAATGGCAGTCTCATTAATAAATCGGGAAACTTCCTAATGGGCCTTGCTCGGGGCCCTCAGGCAAACAATATGAGCACTTCCCAACCTAGCTCAAATCTACCTAGTCAGCAATGGAGCAGCTCATTCCAGTCCGTAACAGAACATAAAGCAGTACAGCTGTTGATCCTCCCTCAGCTGAAACTAAGTTTATTACTACTTCACTAAATATACCAAAAGTAAGACCAGGAATTAAAGGGCCTATCCCAAAAATCTGAACTTTAAGCCTAAGTGTACTCCTAAAAATTAATAATCCAGAATATATATGTTAAATATCTGTGTAAACTGCTAAATTAGAGCTTGACTGTATTTCTGCTGTTTAAGTTGTCTTAGCTGGTTGCTGATTATGAACAAAAGTGTTTCAGAGAACAAGCGTATATATTACAGGTAACACAGATTCCAGAAAAAATTCTAAAAACAGTAAAATCAAAGATGTGAAATGATGGAGAGCTTGAACACAGCCATACCAAAAAAGTGAAAATTATGGGTCAAATTACTAAGCTTTATGTTTCTGTTGGTGTGTCATAACTCTTTTTGCGTGCGTTTGTTCAGTATCAGAGTTTATTTTGATACCTCTGGATAGTAATATTAAATTGATAAATGAAAATTCTTACAACAGCTCTACTAAAATTTGGTAAATTTGTTTAAGAGAATGTGTTCTGTGAAGGTAAAATTTGTCTCGAGTTAAAATAACTATAGTCTATGTGGTTAAGAATAGTTATGGAGAGTTTAAGGAAGCACTGTTTAAATGAAAATATCGTATGGCTAATTCCAAAAAATCATTATTAAACAGAAAACCAACTTAATAATAATAATAAAAGTAATTTCATAACAGGAAAACCTGTCAGCAGCCAGCCTCCCCTGCCGACTTGCCTCTAAAGGACTCTTTCTAGTGTTATATGCTACTAAGTATTTAAAATGCAGAAAAGTTATATTTGCATGCAACCAATTTAAATTATCATTCTAACAAGTTTGTTTAATGTTGATGGTAATTATATGTTGTCAGAAGTTTGCTTTGAAATAGTTTCCAAAATCATTGTGGTAACTTAAGTATGGAAGGCGTATAGAATGTGCTTTTATCATTAAAGAAAAGAAAGTACTTTTATCCTAAGATAAAATAACTAGTTATTAAAACAAAGTAAAATGTAGGACAAAACCTAAATAAATATAAAAGTGCAAAAGACTTGGGAAAAAGTTATTTTTGTGGTCAAAGCTAAGTAAAATTTAAGCAGTCAATCTATAAAAATTTAAAAGCTTTAACGTCAAACAATATAATAATATAAAGTTAAATAAAGTTTTATTCTTTCTCAAAGTTTCTCAAGTCAGTAGTCTGTTTTAATAAAAGTTTACAAAGTTTTTCTCCAAGATAATCAGTATGCAATAAAGAAAGTCTGTTTTATCAAAATAGCTTCTTGTACTTTAACCTTATCATTTCCAGGGAGAAACAGGTCTTATCACTTTTAAAAAGAATACAATGTTCAATCCTGCTTTCTCTGAGTCAAATTCTAAAGAGTAGCTTTTATTTCAAACTGTCACAAGTAACTTGGTCTTTTAAAGTTCATGTGATATAAGCTGAATGAAGTATTTAAAACTGTTGTATAATTAAAAGAAATTTTCTAATTTTTAAAAGTTAAAGCTATATGAATAAAAAGTTCATATGAATACTTTAAGAGTGTATAAAATTCCTGAAAAGAAAATATTGTTTCAATATAATATTAAATAAAATATAATGTTATTAATCATAATTTTTAGTTATAAGTACAAAAAGAAAGCAGCCATTAAAGGCTGCCAGGGTAGTGCATAACAGTAAATTATAGTAAAATAAAATAACACCCATGCAGAATGCAGTTGTCCCAAATATTGCTGGTTTGTTACAAGGGGTTAATATGTAGTTATGTCACTATCACTTTGTTTTAAAACTTGCTAAGGCTTTCTTTGTTTTTTTCTTGGATGGGTCAAGCCAGCCCGCATTCCCCTTTCTTTAAAGCAGCCAACAATAAATCAAGTTTATATTCAACATTGTGAGCAACAGCCCCAATTCTAATTATAATATTAACAACAGAATCAATGCCAGTATTAAAATTACAAGTTAATGTATTACCCCACAGCCCAAGTAGGAAGTACTAATTTGTTTTTACCTATGCCTCAAAATATACAAAGTAAAGAAATTAAGGTCATTGCTACTAAGAATCTTAAACACTTAAGAAATTAAAGTTTATTAATTGGATGTCTGTTATTGTATAATCTACTATAGTTATGAATTATGTATAATATACTTAAATACTAATCAAAACTTCAATACAATACATTGCATACATAAGTGATTTAACAATCTATATATTACCCATAGAGGTATTTTATTAAGTATATATATAAACCTCTTGTTTTTAATTTAAACTGTCCTAAAACTAAATATCTTAAGAAAAAGTTTGGTAAGTATTGTTCAAGCCTAAAAGTAAAGCATCTTACAAAAAACTTTGTTAATCAACAAACCGATGGCTTACTAGTAAATACTTTTCATATTTCAAGAAGCATATTAAAAATTAAAATAGTAAGCACATTAAAGATATTTTATAACAAATTAAAAAAGATAAAGTGCATTTCCACGGGTGTTGTATTCCTCCCTGGGGGAGCTGGCCACTCTCACAAGTACTGATGCATAAACCTTAAAGTGTACAGCCCACAGAGTGTTGTGTTCCTTCCTGAGGAGGCTGGCCCCTTCCTCAGGAATTAGCAGAACACTCACAGTTTGGCATCTATAATATCAAATTTATTAATCCTAAACACAGTCAACCAAAACTCTAGTATCAGTTTCTACTTCAACAATTCAACACTTCCCAACTAAAAGCTAAATATTGGTAAGTATTTATATAAAACTGCTCTATTTATCTGTCATTCTGTAACATTGTTCAATATTGACTTAATCTTTTAATTAGTTATGTTATTTATGTTTCTCACCCTAATTGTCAGTATAAGCTTATTAAAATAAATACATATATTAACATTTATTTTATATCTATCCAAAACTTTAACCAACAATAAACCAAATATATCAGTGTATTAGAAAACTAGATTAGTAGAAGAATAAAAATAATAATGAATGGGAGAAGGTAAAAGTTAAGTAGGATATAGGGTCGAGGTTTTGCTCTTATCATTATAGATAAAGGAGACCAGCTTTGGGTCCCATCCAGATGTGTGAAACCTAAAACATAAACAAGCCGAAGAAGCTAACACAAAAAACAGAAAAAATGGAAACTTCTAAAAGGCAGAATGTCACACTAAATACAGTTATTCTTTGCTATGCTTACCTTGTCAACCACAACAGTAAGTAGTGCATCTTCACATAATTATACATATTAGGCTTATATTACTAATTCACCTCTTTTAGAATTGCTGAACAAATCCTACCTTGTTTATATTAATCAGTCTTTTCATTTTCCTGGGCCCACTGATTCTCACCTTCCTCTAAAAGCCTATGGAGGTTGGAAAATTGATTAATAATTACTCTACAGGAGTGGAAGGCATGCCCATATGTTTTAGAGAAGAAGATCTTTGTTTGAAAATGCATTATCAATTATGGTTAAGTATTGGGAAAAATGGTACCTGTAATCACCATTCCAAATATGCACTTGCAGCACAAGGATTTAAAGGCAATATTTCTCAAAATAAAATTCCTATTCCTTTAGGGATTCCCATGTTCCAAATTCCCTATGTGTACGCTAACAGTCCTCTATCTCCATGGACTGTGTGTCATGGCTCAGAACCATGAAATGATTGGAGTCCTGTAGGCTCTGCTCATAAAAAAGGCAGGCCGTTTGATTTGAAATGGCGTAAAGAGAACCAAAACATAAGTACACATGCAAATAATTCTATTATCTGGTATAGGGGAGGCTTTACACCGCTTAATCCTTTCAGGGTTAGTCATCCCACTCAGCCACATGTATGGAAATTAGCCTCAGCCTTCCACACTGTTAGTTTCTGGTGGGGCCACATTTCTAATATAAGTACTAATTATACTTTTACCCTTACTCATAATAATACTGAATGGGTTATGGCTTGTGTATGTCTTCCTTATGTTCTGTTATTGGGTAATATTGTTTAGAAAATAGTAATGGGGCCATAGAATGTTTAAACAAATGCTCTTTATATACTTGTATTAACAATTCTACTAGTTTCCCAAATATTTCTAGTCTTTACATCTTAAGAGCAAGAATTGGAATGTGGTTGCCGGTACAGATGAATCGAGAATGGCAAGAGACCCCATTTATGGGAATATTGACTTCTATCTCCAAAAGATTGTTGAAAAGGGCAAGAATATTTGTTGGAATGCTAATAGCTGTAATTATGGGTATTATAGCTGTAACAACAGCAGCGGCTACTGCAGGTATAGCCCTTCAACAAAGAGTTCAAATTGTTGACTTTGTGCAAACATGGCAACAAAATTCAGAACAGTTATGGAAAACTCAAAGACAAATAGATTCAGAAATACATGAGGAAATAGCAGATCTCAGACAAACTATTATTTTGTTAAGAGATCAGATTCAAGCTATGAAATTAGAAATGAAAATGAAATGTAATTAGAATCAAACATCTTATTGTATTACTCCTGTGATTTACAATGCAACTGAGTTTCCTTGGGACTCTGTGAAAAAACGTCTTTTAAATCATGATAATTTAACTAAGGAAATTCTATGCTTGCAACAGAAAATATGTCAAACATTTGAAAACCAATTGCAAGTTATGACGGGTGAACATATTTTGAAAGGGTTGATAAATGGTTTGAAACAGTTGCATCCTACACAATGGTTACATGGTTTATCAAGATCTGTTATGTTCATATGTATAATTGCATTAATATTGTGTTTTCTATATTGTTTCATCTGCAGATCATGCCAATTTAACCAATTAATGCACCGACAATCTACTACTACGCACATTATGCTATTACAATTAAAAAATAAGGGGGAAATGAAAGAAGAAACAGGGAGAGAGATAAACTTAGATTGAACCAGAAAAATGAGAGCATATTCTTGGAGCCAAACACAGTTGAGCGTATGTAGATAATTAATGTTACCTCTAGTCCAACTCTCTGTCTTCAAAATTTTAAATATGTGATCCCACTCAGTTGTGGGTTCATCCAGGATCCCGGGATCTCGGTAATGAGGAGAGACCCTCGAAACACTTCTCCAACTGGCAGGATGTCCCGCCAAAATTTTATGGTGGTCTTCGGGGCGGGAAAAGTTGGGTGTCTCTCCCCATTACCAGACCTGAAGGAAGCAGAGACTAAATATAAGACATCTCAGACAAGAGACGTTTAGTTAGTGTGAGCAAAATACATTGAGTCTGTGAGATTAAGTATCGCACAAAATCCTGTTGAGCCTGTGAGATGAGTCTTCGAGACTATATATAGTATAAGACATCTCTGACAATATACACTGAGTCAGTGCAAGCAAGATACGTTGAATCAGCAAGATTGAGTAATTGCACAAAAAAGTCTCGGGCAAGATACATGGCGTAAAGTAGGGACTAGAGGCTAGCAACATCTGAAATAAGTTTTAATAAGGAAAATGAAAAATCTATTAGAAAACCTTACCGGTTTGTCTGACCAATTTAATCAATTTCTCAGCCCAAAAGTTTATACTTGGATCAAATTAATGTACATTTTAAATCATTTCTTCTCTAGTAACTTCAGTGTGGTGATCATTGGTGTTTTGCTACTCTTAACTGTGTAAGGAGGCATTTGTGTAGCCCTGATGTCCCACATTAATAAGGCTCATAAGACCAGCCATGCCAACAACTTGATTCTGCTTGAAACCCTTGACTCTTGAACCCCTGTCCATGGCAGCTTGGCTGCTGGCCAAAGATGGGTAAGACCTTCAGAGGAGGGCAACCTAAGACAGGCACAGTCACCCTGGACAAAAAACAAAAAAGGGGGAGATGTTGGAGAAGATGCTGAGAGTCAGAGCATAAAGGGTTAAGCATTCAACAATCATGCTTGCTGGCAGAGTCAGGTTAGTAAATGTCTCCAAGGACACAGCATACTGCAGATATCAGTGAGAGGAGGCAGAGTGAAATGAACTCACCACACAGATGTTATTGTCTGAATTCCCAAGAAAAATTGTCTGGGAACTCAAAAACAGGTAGCGCTCTCACGCACCAAGCTGAGATATTAGATAGACTAAGGCATTTAGGGCTAGAAACAATGTTTATACTTATGCCCTTTGGTAGACTTCCAGAGAAGGCTGTGTTCTTGCTGTAGTAAGAGAAACATATTGGGAGAGCAAGGTTGGGGGGGAGAATTTATGCACTGTTGTAAACTGAATAAAAGAGAGGATCACAGTGATCTCGGGGCTGTGTTTTTTGCCTGAGTGAGCTGCAGCCCTCTGCTTCATATGCATCAACTTGTCTGAATCTTCCTTTGCCCTGCACCCTGATAACAACAATTTAGTCCATTGTTCATTCACCAGTCTTGAGGATTTGAGGATGGTGATGCCAGCTTTCTCTCTATTTGAGAGGGGGCTTAGATTCCATGGGGGCAGATGGATGTAAATATCTTGCTTGCAGTTGTAGACTCTCTTTGTTCCTTGGGATGGGCGTTTTCCTTCCTCATCACATTTTTCATTCTCCTGGGCAATTACAATGAACTGGTGAATAGGTATTACAGCTCTGCTTAGATTCAGGGCCGAACTGGCACTTGGACACAATAAAGATTTAATTCTCTTGGGCATACACCAGTCAAGTAGAGTACTAACTGTAGGTTCAAGTAGAAGGGGCAGAAGAGCCATGTGTAAAGAAATCATGGTGAGATTCAGAGAAAAATTGGAAGTATTTAGCTGGTGGCTATAAAGATAGAGGAAGACGTTATGAGCCATGAATATATGTGTTATTCTAAGCATGGCTATTTCTAATAGAAGGGCCCACCCAATCCTGTGCCACAAAGGAGAATCATGTCTCTCATTAAAAAGGTGACTTATTGCAAGTGCACAAGCAAGGAACAGGGAGAATCTTCCCCAAATCATTTCAAAATGTGAATAGGAGCTAGGATGTTTTAAAGCAAAGTAGAGTGGTAGGGGAAAAAAAGCAAGTGAGGCCAGGTGTCTTATAAGGAAGGTATGTGCAAGTTCTCAGACCTGCATTATCTTAAACACATCCAACTTACCTTAGTTTTCATGGTTTCAGCAGCTAATTAGCCACAGTTTAGGTATTGTGCCAGTTCTTCATGGCTTCTTTATGAGTCAATTGCTCAAGGATATCTAATTTTTTGTATTGGAGAAAAGTTACGGATTTACTGTACCATAAGGTTCTCCTCACACCATTTTGTCTGCTTTCCTTTGAGTCATTATATTATTCCTCTGCTGTGATCTCTCCACAAGGACAGCTGTAGTCTATCAGGAAAATGGCTCTGTCTCTTTCCTCAGGACTTTGGCCATGTCTGAAGAGTCATCTCTATTTCTCTGTGTTCTTCACCTGTGTGTTCACTTCCCAGGCTCTAGCTCAAAACTCTAAACTTCCCTGTCTGTGGTGTGTTTTCTCTGGGAGTCCACACCCAACAAGGGGGTGGAATCAATGTCCTACCAACATGGGCCAATCAAAGCCTCAATCATTATTTAATCAACTAACAGTGAAATTCTGAATCCAATATAATATAATATGCTCTGAGCAACAGACCAGTTTATGAACATAATCCAATATCTATTTTTGGAGTTCATAAACAATATGAAACTGCTATACACCACCCTCTGAATTCCAAAAAGTCATTACAATATTCAAAACAACTTATTTCAGAAACAGTACTAATTACAAAAATCATATCATAATCAGATTAAAGAAAAACAGTGTGCCTTGGGGCAAAGTCCCATCTGCTGTAGACCTCTGAAATTTTCAAAAGTGTTTATCTGCTTCCAATATAAAAATGGACAAAGAATAAACATTCTCATTATCATAAGATGATTTTGGGAGGGAAACACGAGTCAAAGGTCCTCCACATTTCAGTAAACTTGCGGGACATACGTCATTAGATATCAAAGTCTGAGATCCATATTTTTTTTTCTTTTATTTGTATGTATTTTTTAAATATATTTTTTATTTATTTTTGAAAGATATTTAGATTACATAAATTGTTACATTAAAAAATATAAGGGATTCCCATATATCTCACTCCCCAGACCTCACACTTTTCCCCAAATTAACAACTTCTTTCAATAGTGTAGTAGGTTCATTCCAATTGATAAACACATTTTGGTGCATTGCCACTAAGCATGGATTGTAGTTTACAGTGTAGTTTATATTTTCTCCCGCTGAATTTTGTAGGCTATGGCAGGAAATATAATGGCCTGTATTTGTCATCACAATGTCATTCAGTCACTTCCAAGTACTGAAAATGCCCCAATATCACTCTCCTTTTTCCCTCTCCCTGACTTCAGCACCTCCAGTGGCCACTGTCTCCACATCAGTGATATAATTACTTCCATTGTTAGTATCAAAATAAATCTATAATAGAACACAAGCAAGTCTATTCTAGTCCATATTTTATTCACCAATCCTGAGGATTCTGTGATGGTGATGACCACTCCACCTCTAATTGAGAGAGGACTATGATCTCATATGGCTGATGGATGAGACTCTCTTGTTTGCAGTTGAATCTCTCAGTTCCTTGTTGTGCTGGTTGTTCATCCTCACATCCCCATCAGCTGTCCTGGGTGAGTGCAATGAACTGGAGAGTAGGTGCTGCAACTCCACTGAGACTCAGGGCCCAGCTAGCACATGGACAGCCCAGAGATTCAAGTCTCCTGGACATACACCTACCAACTCTTGCACCAAAACTGGCTCAAACAAAAGTGAGAGAAGAGTCATGTGTGGAGAAGTCACATCTGAGATCTACTCTGTCACACTCAGGGGCACAATCTCAAAAGTAGGGCCCACTGGCAAGGCACCAAACACCAGAGCTATGTGCTATGACAACAGGATCTGGGTGTCTCTGGAGCCCTCATGAGCCCCACTGTTTGGGGTAGTGTATACTTTGGCTGTCTATGAGCTCCTGCTGAGACATGCATAAGCATTACCTCTTTGATGACCTCCCAATTTGCTTTGAAGTTTCTTAACCATATAAACTCATTTGTCTTTACCTTTCCCCCTTTTTATTCAAGGTCTTTTTTCAGTTGTATCACAAGCCAGTGCTTGGTAGTAATCCCTCGGTGCCAGGGATACTCATCCCTGGGAGTCATGTTCCTCACTGGGGGGAAGGTAATGCATCCACTGAGTGACTTTGGCTAAGAAAAAGACTACATTTGGGTAGCAAGGAGGCTCTCAGGAGGTAACTCTTAGGCACCCTACAACACTAGGCCAAGTTGTAAATTCCAAAGCAAAAGGCTCATAAACATAGTTCTAAATATCAAGGGCCCATCAATGGACCATCCTTCTTCACTAATCATTGCTTCTGTACTTGGGGGATTGTTACTGTTCCATTAGAGAATGTGGCAGAGCTCCCCAGAATGGGGATTTAACAATCCTTACCTGTTGTGTGAATCTCTACCCACTGTGGCAATGCCCCACAAACATTTGAATATATTTATATACCTTATATGTATGCCCAGGTGAACTTCCTCACATGTATCCCTCATCACTGACACCCCAAACCACTGCCATAGTTGTAAACCTTCGTGATCTAAAACTTCTTCAAAAATGAAGCCACAAATGTTGCCAATTTCAATTAAGAGGAAAATTTAGTAATAATGATAGGTTTAAACATAAGAAATAAAATACATAACAATTTAGAAAAACTGAGACTAAAATAAAGTAAAACAATGGGGTATTAAAAGAATATTTTTAAAAAATTATTTTTTGACTTTCACCACTGTAATATCTTTTGTCCTGTATGTACAGTGGCTCTTTCTTCCCAAGAGTCTTACTTTGTTTCACTTTGTCTTCAAAGAAGATTTAGATCACAGTAAAGTCACAAGCACAATATAGGGGAATCCCGTATACCCAAACTCCTCCCCCTTTTCCCCCTTCCCATATTAATAACCTTTTTACACATGGATGGTACATTTGTTGCAACTGATGTACAAATATTGAAACATAGCTACTAACCATGGCCAATAGTTTACATTATGGTTTACATTGTATAGCTCATACTTTCATAAATTTTTGATGAATTTTAACATGGCATGTATCCATCATTGCAAGATCATGCAGACCACTTCCATTGCCCCCTAAAAGCCCTCTCATATTTTCTATTCCTCCCTCACACTCCCATTGGGGTCCCCAGGGACCACTAAGCTTCACTCCTTGAAGGACAAGATTCATAAATACTTGCAACAATGTTGAGGGCTTGACATGTTAGTCTGCCTCCACTATTGCTCTCAAGAGACACGTTCCACTCTGTTTGATAACATTTTGAGCATCACGAGAATGGGAGTCCAACTCCTTCTCCCACCTTATGTGGGTCTCCACCCACTGATGCAACACACTTAAAAATGATAGCTGGCACATTCTCCAAAAGACTGCCCCAGGTGTGCCCTGTCACAAATGCCCCCCATCCAACATCCTAAACCAGTAACCATTCCTTATCATATTGCCAAAAGGATTTTCTCATCATTGTAGTTTCACCCACATATCCACCACTCCCCAGTATTCACCTGCTCCCTCTCCCAATCCTCATTCCAGTTTGATGAATCATCTCAAACATCCTCCCCACTCTATTCCACTGTCAAGCTTGCACCCACCCAACCCAGTAGTATCCCTACACCCCTGGCATTTCCCTTCACTGCCCAACTACTCATTTCCACCTTACCATAGTTTTTGCCCATATGAGTGTTGGTTTACAACCTTCTTTTCCCTTTCTATTTCCTGTAAACCTATCTTCCAGTCTCTAGCTCTCTGAGCTAGCTAAATTTGCTCAATTCATATCAGAGAGGTCATGTATTATTTGTCCTTTAATGCCTGGCTAGCTTCAGTCAACATAAGGTCCTCAAGATTCATCCATGTTAACCCATGTATTAATACTGTATTATTTCTTAGAGGTGAGTGATATTCAATAGTAGGTATATACCACATTTTGTTTATCCATTCATCTGTTGATGGGCATTTGGGTTGATTCCAGCTTTTTGGCGATAGTGAATAATGCAGCTATGAACATTGGTGGGCATGTATCTGTTTGTGTCCTTGGTTTCAGTTCTCCTGGGTATATATCCAGCACAGGAATTACTAGGTCATATGGGAGATGTACAGTTAGTCTTTGAGGTATGGCCAGACTGTCTTCCACAATGGCTGGACCATGCTACATTCCCACCAGCAGTGGAAAAGTTTTCCCATTGCTCCACATCCTCTCCAACACTTGTAGTCCTTTGCTTTTTAATGGCTGCCAGTCTTATGGGTGTAAATGGTATCTCCTTGTAGCTTGATTTGAATTTCCCTAATAGCTAGTGATTTTGAGCATTTTTTTAATGTGCTTTTTAGCCATTTGTATTTCTTCCTTGGAGAAGTGTCTTTTCAGATCACTTGCCCATTTTTTAAATGGGTTGATTGTCTTTATTTTTGAGGTGTAGAATTTCTCTATGTATGCTGTATATTAGGCTCCTATGAGATATATCATTACCAAATATTTTCTCCCACTGGGTAAGTTGTCTTTTCACTTTCTTAACAAACTCCTTTTAGGTGCAAAAGGTTTTCATTTTGAGGAGGTCACATTTATCTATTTTTCCTTTCTTTGCTTGTGCTTTGGGTGTGAAGTTCATGAAGTTTTTTCTATTATGAGGTTCTGTAGATGCTTCCCTACATTATCTTTCAAGGTCTTTATGGTCTTGGCTCTCATATGTAGGTCTTTGATCCATTTTGAGTTGATTTTTGTATAAAGTGTGAGATGGGGTTCCTCTTTCATCCTTTTGGATATGGATATTCAGTTCTGCAAGCACAATTTGTTGAAGAGAACATTCTTTCCCAGTTGAGTGGGCTCCGTGGCCTTGTCAAATAACAGATGATTGCATATGCTTGAACCTATGTCAAAACTCTCAATTGGTTTACACTAGTCAGTGTGTCTATCCTTGTGCAAATACCATGCAAGTTTGACCACTGTAGTTTTGTAGTGTGTTTTAAAGTCAAGTAGTGTGATTCTTCCAATTTCATTTTCTTTTTCAATATGTCATTGACTTTTCAGGACCTTGTGCCTTTCCAAATAAATTTCATACTTAGTTTTTCCACATCAGTAAAAAATGCAGTGCTGATTTTTACAGGGATTGCATTAAATCTGTAGATTAGTTTGGGTAGGATGACTATCTTCATATTTAGTATTCTTATTCATGAACACGGAATATTCTTCCATTTATTTATGTCTTCTTTGATTTCCTTTAACAGTGCTGAGTAGTTTTCTTTGTGTAGGTCATTTATATCTTTAGTTAAATTTATTCCTAGGTATTTGAATTTTTTAGTTACTATTCTAAATGGTATTTTTTTGAAATGTCCTCCTCAGATTGCTTATTATACGTGTACAGAAATGCTGCTGATTTTTGCTCATTGATCTTATAATCTGCTACTGTTCTGAACTCATTCATAAGTTTTAGAAGCTTTTTTGTAGATTTCTGAGGACTTTCTGTTTATAGGATCTTGTCATCTGCAAAAGTGAAGCTTTTACTTCTTCTTTTCCAATTTGGATGTCTTATATTTCTTTTTCTTGCCTCAATGCTTGAGCAAGTACTTCTAACATAATGTTAAATAATAGTGTTGATAATGGGCATCCTTGTCTTGTTCCTGATCTTAGAGGGAAAGTTTTATGGATTTCAGCACTTTATTCGATGTTAGCTGTGGGTTTTTCATATATGTCCTTTATCATATTCAGAAAGT
Source organism: Cabassous unicinctus (assembly GCA_029593785.1). Taxonomy (NCBI): domain Eukaryota; kingdom Metazoa; phylum Chordata; class Mammalia; order Cingulata; family Chlamyphoridae; genus Cabassous; species Cabassous unicinctus. Next base: position 805 of record JAQZBX010045311.1, on the reverse strand, counting down.
TTCATTCTATTCCTATCTTTTGCAGTGTTTTTGTCTGTAAATGGTGCTGTATTGTGTCAAAGGCTTTTTTTGCATGTATTGAGATGATCATGTAATTTTTTTTTTTTTGATTTGTTTATGTGGTGTATTACATTGATTGATTTTGTTATGTTGAACCATCCTTGCATACCCAGGATGAAAACCACTTGGTCATGGTGTATAATACATTTGATGTGTTGTTGAATACGATTAGCAAGAATTTTGTTGAGGATTTTAGCATCTAGATTCAGTAAGGAGCTTGGTCTGTAATTTTCCTTTCTTGTGTTGTCTTTTTTTTTGGCTTTGGTGTTAGGGCAATGTTGGCCTCATAGAATGAGTGAGGCAATGTTCCTTCTACCTTTTTTGGAAGAGTTTAAGGAGGATTGCTGTTAGTTTTTTCCAGAATGTTTGGTAGAATTCACCTGTGAAGCAATCTGGTCCTGGGGTCTTCTTTGTTTGGGAGGTTTTGAATGACTGATTCTATATCTTTAATTGTGAATGGTCTGTTGATTTCATCATTTTACTTTTTTGTCAATGTAGGCTGCTTGTGTGTTTCTAGGAACTTGTCCATTCCCTCTAAATTATCCTTCTGGTTGCAATACAATTTTTCAAACTATCCTCTTATGATACTCTTTATTTCTGTGAGTTCAGTGGTGATATACCCTTCTTCATTTCTTGTTTTGAGTATTTGCTTATTCTATCTTTTTTTCTTTGTTAGTCTAGCTAAGGGTTTGTCAATTTTATTGACCTTCTCTAAGAACCAACTTTAGGTGTTTTTTTTTTTTTT
>JAQZBX010045310.1:0-14320 GCA_029593785.1 Cabassous unicinctus | reverse complement strand
TTCACAGGCCCATGGGGAACGGGAAACCATCGAAAGCTGAGGCTGGGAAACCCAGCTTCCTGCTTCTGGCCTCAACTCTCCACCACCATTGCCACCGTGACCACTAAAAATAAGACCAAACCCAACACACACCCTCAAGTCATTCTCCTCATGATTTATCTCCCTGCTTCCTGTTGATCTCAAAGGTTGTTTTATTTCACAGCTTCTGACTTCTGTTCACAGTCCACTGAGCGCTTCCCCATCTTGCGAGGAAGCAAAAAAAAAGACAAGAGAAAGACAAGAGAAGGCGGAAGGTGAGGAACAACTAGGCGTGAAGTATTGGCGAGCGGCAGCCTCTCAGCGCCCGCTTTGCTGGGAGGTGGGGGGTGGGGGACTCTGGTCCAGCACTGGGGAAGGACTGGGTCACAGCACACAGGATCCTCGGGGACAGCTGGTGAGAACTGCCTTTTGCCTCTCCCTGTTTGTCCCCTGGAAAACCAAGAAAGATCGGCCCAGTTTTCTGTTTCTGCCCCAAACGTTTCTTCCAGACACGGTAACCCCTCTAGGACATCTCCCTGGAACCCTCAGCAAGACAAACCCACCCTCCTCTACTCTCTTAGTCTTCCTTGTAGTGTTTGTATCCGTCCTCTTTGCTAGACTTGGAGGGCATGGATGACCTCTTAAACAGTCTTTTTTATAAATCACTCTTTTTATAAATTACACAATGAATACATGTTTATCTATGTGGAAATATAGGAAAATTCAGATAGGCAGAAAGAAAGAGAGAGGAAGAAAGAAAGAGAAAGGAAGAAAGGAAGAAAGAAAAGAAAAAGAAAGCAAGAAAGAAAAGAAAGAAAAGAAAGAAAAAGAAAGAAAAAAAGAAAGGGAGAGAGAGATAAAACTTAACCATGATGATGCCCCACATGGACAATTATCATTTGACATTTTGGTGAACTTTCCATTTTCTTATGCACACACACACCCCCCTTTATGGAACAGAGTAAAATCAAATATTGTTTTGAGTTCTGTAACTCCTTTTATGCCTGCTTGATAATCTTAAAACCTTTTCCTATCAACATTTTATATCATTTTAAATTACTCTATCAAACAGTTATATCATAATTTTCTCAACCAATCTTTTATTATTGGGTATTTAGGTTTTATCAGTTTTATAGTAATCCCTTTAAAATAACAGCTTCATTGAGATATAATTCACATGCTATAAAATCCACTCATTTAAAGTGTACAATTAGATATTTTTTAGTATGTTCCAAGCATTCTGCAATCATCACTCACAAAAGAAAGCACCTACCCTTCCCTTTAGCAGTCACCCAACCCCCCCATCCATCCTCCCCCAGCCCCTGACAGTCACTAATCTACTTACTTCCTGTCTCCACAGATTTACCTGTTCTGGACACAGTTCATAGAAATGGAATCATACAATATGTGACCTTTCATTTCTGACTTTTTCCTTTGGAAATATACATAGGAGCGGAATTTCTAGGTCTTTTGGTAACTCTACGTGTAATCTTTGGAGGAACAGCCAAACTATTTTCCAAAGTGGTTGTAGCATTTTATATCCCCGCCAGCAATGTATCAAGGTTGAGGGCTCTAATTTCCCCCCATTCTCACCAGCACTTGTTATTGCCCACCATAATTGGCTTTTAATCCCACATAGCACCCAGATCCAGCTCTCAAATACAGCAATTGATGAATCTGTTTGTTGGTCTGAATTTTCATGCACTTTTCTCCAACAGAAATTTTTTGCGTCTCTGAAACTCATTTAACACACTGTCCCCCCCATACCAAGCCAGGTCCTGCCCTCTGCACTTGGAGTCAGGGAAGGCTTCGTGGAGGAGGAGACATTTTTATGGGGAGACAGTTGTCACAAAAGAGCATAAATTCTGAGCATGACTGATCTAGGGTTGAATTGTTTAACCACTCGAGATGTGGTTAAATCACCTGTAAAGTGCAGATGATGACAGCACCTACCTCATGAGATAATGCAAATAAAAAGCAGAGCACAGTGCCTGGCACATAGCAGGTCCCTTTCCCTCTGCCCTAGAAGGATGAGGAGTTGGCTATTTGGCGAGCTGGGGAAGGACACGCTGAGCAAAGGCAACTGCACATGCAGTGGCATAGCAAGTGGCTAGAGCGAGGGGCATGGGGTGGCAGCGTGGAAATAAAAGCCAGGGAGGTAGACTGAGGCCCGATGGCAAACGGACTCCTTGTATGCAAAGGAAGTTGGATTTCATTTTTCTTATAAGAGGCCCACAGCTGGCATTTTCAAGAGCTCCGACTAGAGCAACGTGAGGCTGGACTGCAGGGGCTGAGCCAGGGAGCATGGAGAACAGAATTCAGGTGGGAAGCGAGGAGTTTCGACTAAAGCTGTGAAATGGGAAAAAAGGGCCAGAGAGAGAGAGACTTAGGGGACAGGGCCAGTGAGATGTGGAGGCCACATGGAGTATATGTTGTGATCGGGCAGGATCCCTGAGCCCCGGGGAGGGAGGGCAGAGTGAGCTACAGGCCTCGTCTGCTTAGATCCTCACAGCAACTCGGCAAGGGGGTAACCACTTTCCTGTTTACACATCAGGAAACTGAGGTTCAAAGAGAGTGAGTGACTTGCCCCAAATCATAAGCAGCAGGGATGAAGTGTGAGGCCAGGTCTTTCCTCACCGTGTCTGAGGAAAGCTGAGGCAGTAAAGCCTGGGGGGGTTGGGGGGGGCGGGGGACACAATTCTTTGTGGTGAGGTGCCTGACTTGGCTTGACTCAGGCAGAAAGGTGGAAGTGAGAGGATTCGCCCGATAAGGGTTGGGTTGTCTCCAATCCTCTCCCTTCCACAGAGGACTGAGGAGGATAAGAAGCCTTGGGACAGGGGAGCCGGTGTAAATCCCCGGTACCTCCTAAAAAAAAAAAGAAGCCTTGGGACAGGGAAGAAGGGGGGTGAGCGCAGATCCCGACCCCACCTACTGGGCCGCGTCTGGGGTGGGGGTGGTGAGGCAGCTCCCCGCCTCCTCCCTCCCTCGGAACCCCAACCTGTGCCGGGAGCCTGGATCTGACGGTGACTCCAATCCTCTGGGTTTTGGACAATCCTGCAGCTTCGTGTGTCTCCTTGAATTCTGCCTTCAGCAGGGTGCCAGAGACCCCAGCCCCTTGCAGGGGAAATTAACACTCACCACGTAGAGCTGTGCCAGGCCTGCCTGGGAAACCCCATACCCTGGGCTTCCCTCACAGGAACAGGTGAGCAGAGGAGCAGTGTGGAGATGGCGCAGGCTCCCCAGAAAGGAGTCGGGGAATGGGGGAGGGGGCACCAGGAGGGGACCCCCAAGCTGCCAGCTTCACAGAAGGGGGAGCCTCTTACTTCCACTTTCCTCCAGGTCACCCCACCCCCACCCCCACGTTTCCCTTCTTGTGCTCATCAGCCTTTGTCCGCCAGGCCCTGCTCCCTTGGCTTAAAGTCAGTGGAGGCCCAGATGGGGACATGGCAGGGAGCCATCTGGTCTTCTCCCAAATCCCTCAGCCTACCCCTGCCCTCCAATGCCTCGGCCTGCCTCATCCCGACAACCCCCTTCTCTGTCCCAAAGTCTTTATCCGTGTTTACTATCTGTCAATTAGCCAGCCTCAATGCCCTACGCACAGAAAGCCAGCCAGCCAAGCGTGGCGATCCCAGGCCCCCTCCCCATGCCTCTTTTCTTCTGGGCTGGGGGGATGGGGAGCAGGAAGAAAGGCAGCCTGCAGCCTCCCCTCCAACTAAAAGTGACCATGACTGTGGTCTCTCTGCAGTCAACTTTCTCCCTCACCTCAGACCCTTCCCATGCCTTGTTGGAGGACTGGGGTGGAGGTCAGGGGTGAGAAGGGATGGTTGCAAGCAGGTGTCGTGAGTGGGGGGTGGGGGTGGAGGTCAGAGGCATGGGGTGTGGTTGTCACGGGACACACGTTCTCACCAACTCAGAGCCTGGCCCAGTTAACCTTTCTGGTTGGAAGTATTCTAGGCAGCCAACAGGTCTGTTCAGTGACTCCTCCCCGAGTGAGGGCAAGGCTTCAGTCACATTTCTGGCCACTTTGAGCCCTCTGGCCTTGTAAAGGAAGAGGGAGATAAAGAACAAAGGTGGAAGAAGAGGGAGGAGATAGGGAAAGAGATAGGTGCAGTGGCAGGGGGTGGGGGTGGGGAGTGGGGGATAGGGTGGAGAGGGGCTCTCAGGATGGGCCTCTCACTGGAACAACATCTGGATGCCTAGTCAAGCGCCAGGCACTTGTTTCATCCTCAGCATCGACCCTGTGAGGTAGGTAAGATCATCCCCAAGTTCAGATGAGAAAACTGAACTCAGAGAAGTTAAGCAACCAGCTTGAAGTCAGCTGGCACATAGCAGAGCTCCTGGCTCCAAAGTCCACATGCTTTCTTCTAAGTCACGCAGTGTCTGCCTCGCCACATCCCCTGCTCGGAACAGTCAGGCTGACCACTGCCCTGCACACCTGTCACCCAGGGTCTTCACCCATGTTGGGCTCTGCTTTCTCTTGGGCTAATTTCAGGCATCAGGTCAGCCTGGAAAAGCCTGTCTCACTGCAGGGATCACAGGAGCTGCCCCAACACTGCCTGGAATGAGAGGGCTCAGCCTTCATCCTCTTGGAGAGGGTAGCACAGAGAAGAGGGAGAGAAGAGACACAAATTGAGGGTCACAAGTATGTCTCTCAGAGAGACAAAGTGGCCCAAAGGCCTCGGAAGTCTGAGACACCACCTACTGCCTACTACCTTGGGCAAGTAAGTTATTTAGCCTCCATATGCCTGTAGTTCCTCACTTTTATAACAGGGTAAGAAAGGAGGATGCCTCCCTCCTAGGGGGGCTGTGAGGAGTGTGACGGTCCAGGTAAAGTACCCAGCACACTGCCTTAGACACTGGTTACCGGTGTGCAGGGCAGTGATCAGGGCTGACTTCAGGTGCTCCATTCACACTGGTGGAGTTTATCACCCCGTAATTTTCCCCATTAGGCTGACCTCTCCCAGGACCCAGACCACACATTCTTGGGGTCTCAGGGGCAACATGGCTGACTGTGAGGACAGTCGGCCACTAGGCAGTTTTATTCACCTGTACATAACATGGACTGGCACTGACTTGCAGTGGTCCTCAGGCTCACCCTGCTTCATTCAACGATGTCAAATGTCCTGGGGCTTCCAAGTGAGGGATCAACCCCAGCTACCAGGAAAGGGAAAATTCCATCAATCCAAATAGCTGGCCTGAAAGTGAGGAGGAAGGTCTGAGGAGAAGACAGACAGTGAGAAGCTAGTTTGTGGGTTTGGCCCCTCCCCAAGTCTCCCTCTAGCCCAAACAGTGGCAGCTATGATCCGTCTCCTATAGCCCCCTCCTCAGAGGGCAGCCTGATCCATATACTGCTCCAACCCGGGAGCACATCAAGACCTGGTTGCTTTTGTTGTGAACTTAAAACTTGGTGCCCATATCTGTTGAGAAACTTCCAAAATTTGTTACTTTTTACTTAGAAGGTTGAGCACAGAAAGAAGGGCGGAGGACCAAGGTGGGGTCAGGTAGGGGCAGCAATGGGCTTCAAACCACAAACCCCACCCAGAAAAAAAAAAAAGCCCTACTCTTAACGAGATCTTCATCTTTGGCAACTGATTAATGCTAGACGTCTTTCAAAGCCTTTGCTCACCTCAAAGAATTTCATCACAATATTCTTACAACCACAGATGGCTATTTCTTTAGAGGGATTCCAGGAAGTCAACACTCTTCATCTTTTTCACATTTCCCAGGATGAAAAGACTTTAGACTTACAGACTGGAGCCCTGGGTAATGGCCCGGTTGACCTGCCTCTTATTCCAGCTCTGGCTCCACTGATAACACTGGTTCCTTGAACTTCCAACCCTAGGAGAATTCTCTGTACAAGGAAATTTGTCTTAGGAGCTGGGACTGCAGAGGAACAGAATCCACTGATTCTCCAGGCATGAGCTCTCACAGAAAGGACAGTGTTGACCAGAGAATCCATTAGAAAAATTTGTTTCCCCAGAGGAAGAGTGGCCAATGCTGAGGGGAAGTGGGAGTAGAAGAGGCAGGAGTTCAGAGTGATTTCTCCACAGCCCCTCGCCAATCATCTTGTCACCCCTGGTTCTGCCCTGAATCGGGTCCCATTTCCCAGTGAAGAAGAGGCAGCCAGCCACCTGCGGAGGAAAGCATCCATGTAACAACTGACAACTGGAAAAAAAAATCTATATTTGGAAGAGGACACAGAATTGGGTGGGTCACTCCCTGGCCTTATCAGGGCCCTGCAGTCCAGCATGGCACCAGGGCAGATGGGCTGGCCTATCTCCACCCTGCTGGGTTTGGCTCAGTCCCCTTGTCCTCACACACCCCCATGCTCAGTGCCACTCTGCTCTGCTGACCCCACTGCCCTCTATGCCACTCCCTACAGTAATGGGAAAAGAAGCTGGCAGGCTTTCAAAGCCATGGGTGAGGAGAGGCTTTGCACTGCCTGGACTGGGCAAACACCCGGCAATGGCAGGAGACAGGAGAGGTACATCTGAAGGAGAATTAATACCTACTTGATTCCAGAGGGTTTAGCAACAAGGTAATTTGTTAGAATTCATTCAATTTGGGGTATTAATCACATTTCTCCCTGGTAGCAAAACGGTCCAGGCTTAGGTAAGTCAAGGCAGCATCTACCTGGGAATGCCCTCAGGATTCTTGCTGCTTTCCACCTCCCACTGACGGAGGGTGATGCCACAGCTCAGGCTTGACATGCTCCTCTGACACTTACTAGTAATGGGACCTTCGGCAAGCTCTATGTCCTCTTGGAGACTCACTTTCCCATCTGTAAAGCTGAGGATGTTTTTGTGAAGTTAAATACAATAGTGTACATGAAGTAGAGAGCCTAGGGCATAGTTTCTTCACTTCATTTCTCTTTCCCTTCTCATTTAACTAATCTGATAGTTTATTCTGACACTCCTCCCTTCAAAAGATGGAACCTAGTATCCCTCCCTTGAATGGTGGCTGGACTTAATGACTTGTTTCTAATAAATAGAATGAGGCGGAAGTGTGTCCGAGGCAATGTTGTAAAAGGCACTGTGGCTTCTGCCTTGTTCTCTCAGATTGTCTGCTCTGGGGACCACCATGTCATTAAGACACTCAAACAGCTTCTGGAGAGGCCCACGTGGGAAGGATCTAAGGTCTCCTACCAACAGCCAGCAACAACTGACCAACCATCTTGAAAGATGATCCTCCACCCCAGTCAAACCTTCAGATGACTGCAGCCTGGCCAACAGCTTGAAAGGCCGCCAAGCCAGAATGCTCCTGAATTTCTGACTGTGTGATATAATACATGAATAATGTGGTTTTAAGCCTCCACATTTTAGAGTAATTTGTTGCAGAGCATCAGATAACTGATACATACCCCATTGATTTCCAAAAAGGTTTTGAACTACATATTAAGGCTTAGTTATAACTAAAGAGGAAGCTATTAGGACAGGTTTGAAAGATGAGAGCCAAGTAATAAAGGAGGAGGACATAGGGAGGAGCCTGACTGTACCAGAAAACCTGGCTGAAGACAAAACATAGCTCTAAGTTTCCTGGTAGCCAAGGCAAAAAAGGAAACCTGATGGATCATATTAAACCTAATTTTTTTTTTTTGCTCTGAATAAGGATATGCATTTGGTGGGCCTTTAGATAAACAGTGTCACACAGTACAGTGGGTAGCATCTTGGTATTTTGTAGGCCCTCCACCTCATGTAGCACATACTGGGCATGTTTGAACTGGTGGACAGAGTTGTGCATACAGTGTACTTATAATTGACACACCTTCGGACAGTTTTCAGGAACTCTTGGCATCACAAAAATCAAGAATACATATTAACTATTTGTTTAACTTTTCACATAGGTAATACATCCAGTAAATTAAAAAAAGAAAAAATATAAAAAGGTTTATAGAGAAAAGTCTCCATTCCACTCCTCTCCCTCACTATCCAGTTGTTTCCCAAGGACAACCCTCTGTAACTGATTTCTGGTGTAAACATCCAGGGATATTTTATACACATAAAAGCAAATAATATGTATTATTTCCCCCCATTATTACACAAATGGTAGCATACCATAGACATTGTTTTGCATGTGCTTATTACTCAATATTCTTTCATTTGGTTTCAAAATAACATTTCCCCTAAGAATCACAATTTTTAATTTTCTGAGTTTTTCATATATTATTGTCTAAAATTTGGAAAATATAAAAAAAGGTCAAGAAAAGAAAGAGGGCTTATAATCCCACCACCAAGAAGTCAGCATGCTAAATATACACTGTCCGCATGTATTTTTTTCCTATTAAAAAATAAACATGACACGCATTCATATTAAAGTGAAACTGGTACCAAACAGTACAAAAATTTTGCATCTTTTTTCCATTTTTATATATTTCTCTCCCCTTCTTACAATTGTATCACGTGTACATGTGGATTTTCCTTAAGCTGCATATTTGTTGTGCACTACTGCTTTGCGCGTGCCTTTTCTGGGTCTGCTCCAGCCCACAGTGAGAACAGCCTGGACTAGCCTCTGTGACTGGAGCACCACCAAGGTGGAAAACTGAAATTGTGAAGCATCATTTAAGCTTGCTCGTAAAACTTCCTTAGACTCCCTAGATGAACAGAGCACCGACCCGTGTGTGGTGGCACTCGGGTTTCAAGGGGTAAAGAGGGCGAGGAAACAGTGTTTTCCCACAAGAGCTCAAAAGGCAGTTGCTTCCACAGAACTCGTCTTAGAACCACAGCAAGTCATCTGTCGCGTTCCTACAGGATTCTCCAGGAAGCTGCCTTAGGTCTAGCATTCCCATTGATCTCGAAGTTACTGCTCTGGAATAGCCTTGTCTGGGTGGAATCAAGATAACAATTTCTTTATCTATCATCTTGGCAAACTACAGAGTTGTCTGTTCATTCCTTGTCGTCTTCTGGGGTTTTGTTTGTTTGTTTGTTTTTAAACAAAGACTGGAAACCTGGCCAGTTGTGCAAGGAATTTGGAAAGAACCAGAATGACAGCATTCACATGGATAATAGTGAGAGAGACAAGACAGCTATGGTTTAATCTTTTACCTAATACCCGTTCTCTGCTAGGAGGTGAAGGAGACCCAAAAAAGTTCCAATACTAACAATACCAACATTGAGGGCTTTCTAATACGCTAAATTCTTTGTATATTATATCCTGTATAATTCTTACACTCATCCTAAGACATTAGTAAAACTATTTTACCCATTTTATAGGTAAGGAAACTGTGCCTCGGAAAAGTTAAAATAACTTGTTCAAGACCACAAGGATAAAAAATGAAAAGTTAGGAATCAAACTCAGGTCTCTGTGATTCCCAAACATAAGCTCTTAACTATTAGACTATAATGTTTTATTGGAAAAAATTCTATAATAATTTCAAATGTGGAAATATCAGGGTATTATTGATATATAATTGTTCAATAAGATAATATTTAATATATCATGTGCCATAGCTACAGTATTATATTACCAAATTGAATGAGAAAGAAAACATGAATTCAATATAACCTAAAGTTTTATTTAACTGATGGTTGCTGTCCCCAGGGATCCACGGTAAATAAAGAAGATAAGTAAGACCGCAGTTGTCCTTGGGAATCAAAGGCAGTGGGAGTGTGAGCTCTCAACTTTGATTGCTTAGGTTTGAAACCCAGCTTTGCCACTTAATAATTGTGTGACTCTGGGCAACTTCTCTAGGACTCAGTTTCTCAACTGTAAAACGGGGGATAATAGTAGCTACCTTGGAGGTCTGTTGTATTAAATTAATGCATCCATAAAGCACTTGATGCTCAGGAAATGTTAGTTGCTAAATTTAACCCACGGGGTTACAATGTGCCAACAGTCCCTATCAATGACAGCAGTCTTCAGCTAAGTAAACAATTAGAAAATCCAGTGGGCAATACATGAATTAAAAAAACCACAATGTTAATCAAGATGTAATAACCATTCCACCATGCATTTTATTACCATACTTGTTCTATAGTTTGCTAAGACTAACACCCAGTCTTCTATCCTTTGCACATTCCCAAAGTTGCCCTTGGGTTCCTAATCAAAACCACATTGTCTACTTGCTCAGGAAGCCCCCGCCACCACCCCACCTCTGGCTTAGTGAATACCAGTGGGCTGCCCAAGCAGTTTGCTCTGGGGGTAACTCTTCCTTACTTACCAAGTCACCACTTAAACCATGCAAGAGACAACTTGGAGAAGGCTTCTCTGACATTGCTGCATTTTCTAATACCTCTCTGAATTCCCTACTAGCTAGTGAGAAGGCTGCACTGGGTGAATAGCCTGGCATAGCTGCAAGGAATAGACTTGGAATTTGAACCCCAGATCTACCACTTATTATGTGGTGATATGTGATAAGTTACTTAGCATCTCTCTAACCCTCATTTTCTTTCAGTGGAGGTAATCCCGCGGTTGCAAGACTGAAGAGGAAATGAGACAACGTAATTGAAACATGTAGTACAGTATCTATACATGGTAGGCATTTGAGAAACTGGTAGCTATTATTAGTTGCCTTAAAGATCAGACTAGTGCCTCCAAATAGGATTTTCACCCCAAGTCACTTTCTGACTTGTGCTATTTAAGAGACATTAGAACATCTCTTGCTATGTATATATATAATCAACATGTCATCAGCATGAACCGTATTGTTTATCATGAGCAACAAAAACACAGAATCTATTTTTGGCCAAGCATGGTAAAGGACAAAAGCATGAACAAGGTACAGTTCCTGATTTCAGAGCGCACAATCTTGTAGGGGAGAGAGACACATAATCAATAACATTAATTTAAGACAGGCTCAGATAAATATGATTCTGAAGTGCTGCTGGTGTTTGGTAAAGGAAGATGTTTGATGAGACAAGCATCTCCTATTAGTGGAGCCAGATGGAGACAAATGTCTGGAGAGCTAGGAAGGCATCTGGAAGGATGCAAGCCTGCTGGGTTCGTAGGTTAGGGGAGATGGGTGTAAAAGAGCTTGCCAGAGGTAGGAACGAGCATTCTGGGGACACCTGCTGGCTTAGAGCACTGAATGACTCAAACAGCTTGCTCCTGGGCGCCCCCAGATGATGATGACAGACCTGGGCACCTACAAGTAAGGCTTCAAGGAAGCCATGCTCTCTAGTAGCAGGTGGAGGAATGAACTGAGGGGGCAATATTTGGGCGAGCATGGCCAAGATAAATCAGAGAGGCCTTCTGAAACTGGGGGCAAAAGGCTATATTACCAGAGCCAGAGGCTTATGGAGGACGAGCCATGTGGAATCAGGTGTTTTGCTAGTAAAGAATCATAGCCTCATTTATTCCAGGAGGAGGAGGAAACACCGACCACTCTGTTTCACATTTATCTATCCAATTAAGAGTTCTAGATGGGCATCTGACAGTGACTGTCAGTACGGGGACCACCAGGGCCATCACTAGAGTTCATTTTTCTATGGTGAAACTGTGCCTCCAGATATGGAAAACTGGTTCCCAAGGAACACCTGGCCATCTTCACAACTAATGTTTTGGCAGCACTTGGCTCTGTTCATTAGTCTTTGCTTCTCCTCCCAGGTGGGTTCTGGTATGAACCATTAAGAACCCATTTCTGCTGCTCTGCAACCCTCCTCCCGAGCTATGCCTGTTATTGCATGGGGCTGCTTCCATTGTGAGTGCCAGGTCAAGCCCTTCTATTTCCACAGCAGCAGGGGCCACTTCACCCCAACAGCTGGGGCCACTTGACCCTTCACCTGGTGTGGTCTCCAAGACTAGTCCTGATAAGCCAGGAGGAACTGGGGTAGCTCTAGCTCCAGGTTCTGGGACTCACTCACCACCAAGTCACGCCTGTCACCAGGCCAGTGGTGACCCTGTGTCTTGGCTCTGAGCACGGGCTTGTTCCTGGGATTTTGAGCAGTATCATGTACCTCAGCTCTGAAAACAGGATCCCCATCTGTCTTTTTCCTTACATATGAGTGCCTGTCTTGAAGAGCTGCTTGCTCTACTTAGGCGCCATAAGTCTGAGGTCCTGTTTTGATCTTGCCATTACCCCACAGGAAGTAGAGGAAGCGTTGCTCTTGCAGCTCAGCTCCTACACATGCTGAGACTTCTGCAGCCCTGCTTTCCTGCTCCCAGATTCCTGATCGGGACTTAGAGCTTCCCTGATGCAGGCCACTATACCAGACTCTGCTTTTGGTTGACTGCTACATCCTCTAGATTCCATGTTTCACCTGCTAGGCTGGTCTTCCTATTAGCTTTTTCAGCTCAAGCTGTTCTCCCAATGCCCGACTTTGCTCAGTGACTGGGTAGAATGCCAGAGCTTGCCCCACCCAGTCTGCCCTATTCCCCTGCAGCTAACTGAGCCATGCTCAGTTTGACTTTGGCAAGTATATGAGCATGTGCTCTTGCTCAATACCAACCTAAAGGTCAAAATGGAGACATGAGGCCATACCTCCACACAAAATCATTTCCTATGCAAAGGTTCTAAAACATGAAACTATTTGAAGATATTTTAAAAACGAAACATCTCAATTACTACACATTTTATTTTAAAGCAAATATTTTAAAAGGGCTTAACACACCTTGGGTGCAATGGGGACCTCACCTCTCCCTCCCCACTCCCCACTCCCTGACCCTGCCTGTGAACCAGCAGATAATGTTGGACTACATTTTTGGTTGTCTTAATAGCCTCACATGACCTTTATTTCAGTTCAAACAATCAAAGCTAACATTTCCAAAATAGAAGTCAGGTAGGAAGTAATGTTTAACCTTGACTTGTTAGTCCAGTAAACACCTTTGGAAGTTGGCTGTATCTACATGTTCTCTCATAAAACTAAGGAGGTCATCTATTCTGAAGTCAAAGTCTACCAAACCAGTCACCACTGAAATCCAACTTTTAAAGCATTACTCAACAGGAAAGCGGTGAGTGCAGCAACTACTTCCTCCACAGTGCCTGCTCAATAGGAATCTTCAGAAACTACTGCTTTTGGAAAAAACAATTAGATTAGATCCTGACTGTTTATGAAGGATGATGCCCTTACTCTGTGTAAAGACAGATCACTTGGCTGGCAAATCATCAAAAAGGGTCTAGTTGCTCCAGAGCAGGCTGGACTGTCACTACCAATTTTTTAACTTTTAAAAGATAATTTAGGTCAAGAGTACCTGCAGGAAATCCAAGGAACATTCTACCTCAACTCTTGCATTCTATGCCCTACTGTTTCCTCATTTCTATCTCCCATCTGTTAGGATATTACTGCTCTGGGAAATCTAAGGTTTTTGAAAAGCACAAGTCTAAACAGCAATCTAATGAGACTTTGTCTACGAAGTCCAATTAACACTCTAAAGTGGTCTTTCCATAGGGCTCACACATTTACTGGCTTTTTGAGGGGCAGAGTCTAAGAAAAATAGACAATGAGAAAAATCTTTTCCACAAGACCTTTCATCTCGTGCCGTGCTCCTAGTTTTTATTACAGTAGCATAATATTCTTGTGTGCCATTTCAAAAGCACTTAAAATTTTAGGGAGGATTTCTTAGAAGTTTAATATTCTTCAGAGTGCATCCAAATTAGATTGATTTTAAGGCATGGACTTTAGCAAGGAATTAGTATTTTGCCCAGTGATGGGGGCTATCTGGGAATGAAAATACGGGATTTTTTTAAACATCATAAGCAAGGTCAAGACTAGCCCCAGAGAATGATAAAATCTAAAGTTAGTTGTGTAGGGGTAAAATCTAGAGCAAAAGTTGACTTAATAACCTTCACCACAGCTTCAGTGTTAAGACTTATAGAACCAGAAATTATACAGGCCTTAAAAATAATTGTGGACTGTATATATAGACAACTCTGTATCTTTCTGCTAGACAAAATGTAATATTTTTTGCTATAGAGGGAACATCAAAATGTACCAGCTTATGGGGGGTGGATGTGGCTCAAATGGTTGGGTATCCATCTCCCATATGGAGGGACCTGGGTTCGATTCCTGGGATCTCCCAGTAAAATAAAGAAAAATATAGAAGGTGCACGGGCCATCAGGCCCCACGAGTGGGTGAACCCCCAGGCCCCACTGAGCGACGCAGCAAGATGATGACATAACAGGAGAGTGATACATGGGAGAGCCAAGATGAGACGCTCCGAAAAACCAGGAACTAAGGTCGCACAGGTGGCAGAATGCCTCTCTCCCACATTGGAGGTTTCCAGAATCGAATCCCAGTGAAGAAAGGAGGAGGAGGATGAGAAGAGAGAGCAGGAAAAGATAGAGAGAATTGCCCAGCAAATGGACACAAAACAGCAAAAACGGGAGGGAGCGGGGTTTAAAATGGATAAAAGTAAATACATAAATAA
>JAQZBX010045309.1:0-21085 GCA_029593785.1 Cabassous unicinctus | reverse complement strand
CACAGAGTACTATATGTTGTATGATTCCATTTATATAAAATGTAAATATAAATCAATTTATAAGGATGAAAGGAGATTAGAGGTTATGTAGGTCTGAGGAAGGAATGCTATAGGGATATGGTGTCTTTGGTGTCTTTCTTTGTGGAGTATTGAAATTGTTCTAAAATATTTGGGATGATGAATGTACAAAATTGTGATTTTACTAAAAGCCATTGATTATACACTTTGAATAGAATAGCCAGAAATAGCAGCTGTGTACAGTGGGGAAAGCATAGAGAGATTGAGAGGTGAGGCATTTTCTTGTTTGTCTGTTTAATATTATTATTATTATTTCATAATTATTATTGAAGTAATGAAAATGCTCTAATGAAAATAACGATTGAAGTGATGAATTCACAGGTATATGATTATAGCAAATACCATTGATCACACAATTTGGAAGAATCATATGCTTTACTAATATGTATCAATAAAACTGATTCATTACAAAAAAAGTCAATGTTATCTTTGTTTTTGAAAGTCATTTTTATTGGATATATTTCTATGTTGACTTCTTTTCTTTTTGCAATATAAAGATATAGGCTCACTGTTTTCTTTTTTACATTGTTAACCCACAGTTTTAAAGATATATGTTAATTTCAGTTGAAATTGAAAACAAAATTGTTCTTTGGACACAAATTAAACAATATCCCTCTAAATTTGCAAAGTTGAATTATGAATGCTTGCAAATTGTGAAGAATTTGAGAAAAATGTGGCTATAATATTCACCTTGACAGAAGACAAGAGCAGCCATGTATATGCACCTAAAAGAAGAACCCCAACATATATGAAAGAAACAGTCACAGATTTGAAGGGTGAAAAAGATGTTTCTACATTAAAGTTTCAATACACCACTTTCAATAATGGCCAGAACATCTTGACAAAAAATCATTTAGAAAAAAGATGATTGAACAGTGTTGTAAACCAGCTAGACCTAACAGACCCATATAGAACACTTCACCCAAAAGCAGCAGGATACACATTCTTCTCTAGTGCACAAGAATCATTCTCTAGGATACACCATACAGGAGGTCACAAAACAGCTTAATCAATTCAAAAATATCAAAATCATAAAATGTATGATTTTATGGTGTGAATATAAATCAATAACAGAGAAAAACTGGAAATATACAAATATGTGGAAAATAAACAATGTACTCTTCAGTAACTTATAAATCAAAGAAGAAATCACAAGGGAAATTCAGAAATATCTCCAGGCAAATGAAAATATAAACACAGAATACCAAAACTTAAGGGATGCAGCAAAGGCAGAGGTAAAAGGGAAATTTATAACTCTACATACTTATATAAAAAAGAAGAAATATCTTAAAACTGAGACTTTAAAACCTATCCTCCTCAACATCTTCAAAATTTAAAAAGAAGGAAACACTACATAACTCATTATATGAGGCCATCACCCTCATACCAAAGCCAGATAAAGATTCTACAAGAAAAGAAAAGGACTATCATCCCTTATGAATATATATGCCAAAATCTCAAAATATAGTTGCAAACTGAACCTAAAAGCACATCAAAGAATTATGCACCATGATTAGGTGGGATTTATACCAGGTATACAGGTATTTTACATAATAAAATCTAAGACTTTAATAAAATATTTACTGAACAAAGGAATGAAAAGCACATGTTCCTCTAAATTGATAGAGAAAAAAGCATTTGACACTATCCAAGACCATTTCTTGATAAAAAAAAAAAAGCAAAAACAGAAAACCAAAAAACACATAGAAAACCAGGAATAGAAGGAAATTTACTCAACCTGATAAAAGTAATATTTGAAAAACTCACAACTAATATCATGATTAATGGTAATTGTGATGGTTAGGCTAATGTGTCAACTCAGCCAGGTAATTGTGTCCAGGTGTTTGCTCCAGCAAGCACTGGGCTAATTGTAATACAAGAGCATTTATGGACTTTGATCCCCAGTGACTTTACTGCATGGATGCCTGATTACATCTGCATCAATCAGGGAGATTGCATCATCAATGGGTGATGCTTTTACCCAATCATTTGAATGCCTTAAAAGGGGAAGTGATTTCAACATTCAGAGAGAATTTTCCAGCTCTTCATTGGACAGCCAACTTCTCCCAGAAACTCATCAAGGACCTTTCATCCGACTTTCATTGGAGGCCCTGGTTTGCAGCCTGCCTGCAGAACCTGGACTTGTGCATCCCCACAGTCACATGAAAGACTCTTTTAAAATCTCATATTATTGACAGATATCTCATGTTGATTCTGTTTCCTGAAAGAACCCTGACCAATATAGCTTGGTACCGGGAGTGGTTCTTGAGGAACAGAATCTTAAACATGTGATGTCTGAGGTGGTTCTGGGAGTTTTGTAATTGGCTCTCTACTCTAATTGTACTCAGGGGTACTAATGACTCCCTTTCCAAAAATGAAGAGGTTGCTAACAGTCCATGAGATGAGCTGGCAAAATAGCATCACTGGATTCCCCTACTTCCATGCTTATAAGAAGCAAGGATCTGGGTGAGAGTGTTTTCAACACCTTAACAGAATTTTGGGGAGTCAAAAAGTATAATGATCTTGGCTGGCTCCTCCGAGATACTCTGGATACAGTTACAAAAGAAAGAGATGAGCTAAAGTCTTCAAATTTGAAAATTAAATGCTGCATGAATGATATGAAAGGTTCTATGTGTGCCTTGAAAGAAAATATTTTCTCCTGTAGTCACAGACTTGAGATATCTGAGAATTAAACCCAGACTCTCTCTGCATGAGTAGCAGAATTAAAGAGGAAACTAAAATCTCGACCTTGCAGGGTTTCTGCAATTAAAGTGAAGGCATTGACTGGAAAGGAGTGGAACCCCGAGGTTTGGGACAGAGACATATGGGATGATGTTAATATTGATGGGGACATTGGAACCCTAAATTCTGCTGCGACTTTACCAGATAAACCTGCGATGGCCTGCCCTGTGGAGACCACACCTTGTCAACCTTGTATCATCCAGCCTCCAGCCTGCCCCAGGGAGTCCAGACTTCCTTCCAGCCTTGAGATGGGTACCAGCCAAAAGGAAACCTGCACTGCCCAGCCTCTGGACTGCCCTAGGAAGTCTGGACCTCCTCCCAGCCCTGAGGCAAGTACCAGCCTAACTCCAACATGCACTGCCCAACTTCCAGTCTGCCTTGAGGAATCTGTCTTCCAACCCCTGCCTGAAGAGATTAATCCTGTCTCACCAGAAGAAAATGTAAAGGAATGCCCTGAGGTCAGAACCCAGCAAGACATCTCTAATCCTTCTCCTTACCCACCCCCCCCAACCCTCTTGTCTTTGAGACCCATTACTAGACTAAAATCACAACAAACCCCCAAAGGTGAAATGCAAAGTGTGACCCATGAGGAAGTACACTATACTCTGATAGAATTGCATGAGTTTTCCAACTTATATAGACAGAAATCAGGGAAATATGTGTGGGAATGGATACTAAGGGTATGGGATAATGGTGGAAGAATATAAAGTTGGATCAGGCTGAATTTATTGAAATGGGCTCACTAAGCAGAAATTCTGGATTCAATGCTGTAGCTTGAAGGGTTAGAAAGGGCTCTAACCATTTGTTTGGGTGGCTGACTGAAGCTTGGAACAAACGATGGCCTAGCATGCCTGATGTTGAAATACCCGATTTGCCCTGGTATACAGTAGATGAGGGGATTCAAAGGCTTACGGAGATTGGAATGCTACAATGGATTTATCATTTGAGACCTGCCCACCCACCCCTGGAATTTCAGAGGACACACCTTTAGCCAGGGATATGAGGAATAAATTTGTAAGACTAACTCCATCTTCTCTGAAGAGCTCTGTGGTTGCTCTTCTCTGCAGTCCAGATATTACTGTGGGGGGGCCCGGCTATAATGGAATTGGAATCCTTAAACATTATGGAGATGATTGGATCTCGGTCTGGTAAAAGTCAAGTATCAGCAGTTAATCACCAAAGGCAAGGTGTGCGTGGCTACCGCAATGAAAGACAGATTCAAAACAGAACACAGAAAAGTCTGAGTTGCATGGAGATATGGCCTTGGCTAATAGATCGTGGGGTACCTAGAAGTGAAATACATGGGCAGTATACTAAATTTCTTCTGGATCTGTACAAGCAGAAGAGTTCTAGGTCAACTGAACAAAATCCTAACTCAAATTAGAGATGCAAATAACCATGGCCAGCTGAAGTGTTGCTGAAAGTAATGGGAACATGGAATGGGTAGTGGAAGAAAGTAGTGATAAATATGAACTTCAACCACATGACCAGTTACAGAAACGAAGACTGTAATAGTCATGAACCCTTCTTCCTTGTTTGGTTATGAGTATGATTGTATATGTACACAAAACGAATTTCTTATTTTCTTCCCCAGCCTTTTCCCCTATCATATGAAAAGTTGTATTAATTCCACAGCATAATTATTTAAGGATGTCAAGTTTAAGAGTGAATATTACCCAAGGACTTGCACCCTATTCTGTGGGGAATTAATGTGTTTCTGATTGTATGCAGGGGAGTTGAACATTGTTAGGTGGAAATATGCTTGTTTGTCATTGTTTTTACTTAATGACAAAGTATGGTTTAGGGTAATGTGTATGACTGCCAAGTTAACAAAGGGTGGACTGTGATGGTTAGGCTAATGTGTCAACTTGGCCAAGTAATTGTGTCCAGGTGTTTGGTCCAGCAAGCACTGGGCTAATTGTAGTACAAAAGCATTTATGGACTTCAATCACCAGTGAGTTTACTGCATGGATGACTGATTACATCTGCATCAATCAGGGAGATTGCATCATCAATGGGTGATGCTTTTATCCAATCAGTTGAATGCCTTAAAAGGGGAAGTGATTTCAACATTAAGAGAGATTTTCCTAGCTCTTCATTGGACAGCCAGCTTCTCCCAGACACTCAAGGACCTTTCATGGGACTTTCATTGGGGCCCCTGGTTTGCAGCCTACCTGTGGAACCTGGACTTGTGCATCCCCATGGTCACATGAGATACTTTTTAAAAATCTCATATTATTGATATATTTCTCCTGTTGGTTCTGTTTCCTGAGAGAACCCTGACTAATACAGTAATATATTGAAAACTTTCCATCTAAGATCTCAACAACAAAGGGATGCCCACTGTCCCCACTGTCATTCACCATTGAACTGGAAGTTCTAACTGCAGCATTTAGGGAAGTGAAAGAAATAAAAGGCATCCAATTTGGAAAAGAAAAAGATAAAAGTTCCCCTATTTACAGATCATATGATCTTATACATAGAAAATCATGAAAAATCCACAACAAAGCTCCTAGAACTAATATATGAATTCAGCAAAGTAGTATTATATAACAGCAACATGTACAGTAGTTTCTTATGCACTATTAATTAATCTGAAGAAAAAATCAAGAAAAAATTCCATTTACAATAAAAACTCAAATAATAAAATACCTAGAAATCAATCTAACAAAAGATGTAAGAACGTGTAAACAGAAAACAAAATATATTGATAAAAGTATTCAAAGAAGACCTAAAAGAATGCAAGAGTTTACATGTTCATAGATTGGGAAACTAAATATTCTTAAGATGGCAATGCTACTCAGGGAGACTTAGAGATTAAACTTAACCCCAATCAAAATTCCAACAGCCTTTTTTGCAGAAATGGATAACCAATTGTCAAATTACATGCCATGTTAAGGCACTCCTAATAGTCAAAGCCATCTTGAAAAGGAAGAATGAAGTTGGAGGAAACACACTGTCCAATCTAAAAACTTATTACAAATTCATAATAATCAAAAAAGGGTGGTATTTTTACAAGGATGGGATATAGACTGTTTTAGATTGCTGGGCTGACAAAAGCAATATTCCAGAAATGGGCTGGCCTTTACAATGGTGATTGATTAACTTATAAGCTTATGGTTCTGAGGCCATGAATATGACCAAATTAAGACATTGTAGCAGTTTGATATTATTGATGAATTCCAAAAAGAAATATTGGATTTTGTTTGTAAACTGGTCTTTTCCTCTGGGTGTATTAGAGTGTATTGGATTCAGAGATTTTACTTTTACTTAATTAAATAATGATTAAGTCTTTGCTTGGGCAACATCAGTAGAATGTTGAGTTCCCACCCCCTTGGTGGGTGGGGATTCACAGAGAAAATGATATGACAGAACAGAAAGTGGGAGTTTTTGAGTTGGAGCCCCAGGATGTAAGCACACAGAGGAGCTTCGTCATGAGGAATGAGAAAAGGTCCTAGGAAGAGAAACAAGCCATTCACTTGATAGTTTACAGGTGTTCTTGTGGAGATACCAGAGAAGCTGGGCCCATATAGAAGCAAGCCCTGGGAAGAGAGGAACCCAGGAAGCCTGAACCCTGGCAGATGTTCGCAGCAATCTTGCCCTAACATGTGGCAATAGACTTTGGTGAGGGAAGTAACTTATGCTTTATGGCCTGGTAACTGCAAGCTTCTATCCCTTTTTAAAAATCAACAGATTTCTGGTATTTTGCATCAGCACCCCTTTGACTGACTAATATAGGGATCATCAGGTCATGCATTGCACCTCATTACTGGCTGCCAGTGATCTTGTGATGGATGTGGGATTACTGAATACCTGAAAGTAACTTGTTTCTCTCCCTGTTGCCAGGATACAAAAGAAAGAATTGTATGTAAATTAGAAGGCAATGAGATGCAACCCTCTCTTTCTGCCAAATTCCAGTTTTGGTGGTCAAAAAATATCCTGTTGAAGCAATGAAATATGAAAACCAGCTTCAACCAGTTGGCTGGACCTGCACAGAAGAAGCCCCTTGATGTCCTCACTTCAACTTGCTTAATTAACATAGTAAATATCCCACCCAGAGAATTTTTTAATGGCTAAATATATTCCATTGTATGCATATACCACATTTTCTTCATCCATTCTTCTTTGGGTAGACATTTGTGTTGTTTCTGTCTTTGGATATTGTGAATAATGTCACTATGAATGTCAAATATTGGAGTGCAAATATCTGTAAGAATCCATGCCTTCAATACTTTGGGATATATATAGCAGTGGGATTCACAGGTCTTATGCTAATTCTATACAATATTTAACTTTCTGAGGAATTTTCTGTTTTCCACAGCTCCTGCACCATTTTACAGTTTCACCAACAGTGTATGAGTGTTCATGTTTCACCACATTCTCATCAGCACATATTTTCCATTTTATAAAGAGCAGATATTCTAGTGGATGTTATGTCTCCTTGTGGTCTTGATATGTATTACCCTAATGGCTAATGATTTTGAGCATCTTTTCAGGGGCTTATTGATTATTTGCACACCATCTTTGGAGAAATGTCTATTCAAATTCCTTTGCCCAATTTTAAATTGGTCGTTTGACTTTTTGTCCTTGAGTTGTCATTGTCTTTTAATATTCTAGATATTAAACTTTTGCAGGTATGTGGTTTCCAAATACTTTCTACAATTTTGTTGGTTGTCTTTTCACTAAAATGAAAATGTCCTTTGATTCACAAAAGTTTTTAATTATGTTGAGGTCCCATTTATTTATCTTGTATTATCTTTGTTTTTTAGTAAAAAGTCTAAAAAACTATTGCCTAATAGAAGGTCCTGAATGTTAGTATATGTTTCTTCTAGGAGTTGTATAGTTTTAGTTCTTATATTTAGATCTTTAATCCATTTTAAAAATTTAATTTTCATAAGGTATGAAGTATGTATCAACTTTCATTATTTTGCACAAGCCTATCTACTTACCCCAACATGATTTTTTGAAGAGTCAATTTTTTCTCCATTTATGAGATTGTCACCCTTTCTAAATGTCAGTTCACCTTCGATGTGAGGCTTTATTTCTGTACTTTAAATTTTATCTCCTTGGTCTATATATTTGTCCTTGTGCCAGTAACAGGCTGCTTTAATCATTGTATATTTGCAATAAGTTTGAAAATTGGGAAATATGAGTCCAGCAAATTTTGTCTTTTTCATGTTAGTTTTAGATATTTAAGGTTTCATGTTAGTATATAGATATTCTATATGAATTTTATGATTTGCTTTACCATTTCTATGAAGAATGTTTTTGAATTTTGTGGGTTATTGCATCAAATCTGGAAATAATTCTGAGAAGATTTGACATCATAGCAACTTTAGTCTTTCAGTGTATTTCATGGAATGTCTTTCTATTTATTTAGGTTTTGTGTAATTCATTTCAGCAATGTTTAGTTGTTTTTGTTCATGTCCTTTCCATCATCGGTTAAATTTATAACTCGATACTTGATTGTTTGAATAGTCATTATGAAGAGAATATTTCCACTTCTTTTTCAGATTGTTAATTATTATTGTACGGAAACACCAATAATTTCTGCATGTTTAACTTGTACCCTGCTACATTGCTGAATTTATTACCCCTAATAGCTCTTTTGTGGATTTTTGGAGATTTTTTAGATCTAGGGTCATGTCATCACCAACTAGGAACAATTAGCCTTCTTCCTTTCCTATTGTAATTACCTTTCTTTCTTTTTCCTTCCTAATTGCTCTGTCTAGAACTCCCAGTACAATGTTGGGCAACAGTGGAGACAGTGGACACTCTTTTCTTGTTCCTAACATGAGCAGAAAGACTTTCAATCTTTCACCATTGAGTATAATTTCAGCTGTTTTTGTTTCATATATGCACCTTATCATGGTGAGGAATTTTTCTTTGTAGTTTCTGAGAGATTTATCAGGAAATAGTGCTGGATTTTAATAACTGCTTTTTATTTCTCAATTAAGATGATTATGTAGTGTTCTCTTCATTCTATTATTATTTTGTATATTGTTAATTCATTTTCTTATGTTGAACTTCCCTTGCATTCTTGGAATAATTCCCATTGGATGATAGTGCATAATTCTTTTAAAGTACTGTTGGATTTATTTGCTAGTAAACATTTTTTTGGACATTATTTATTTATTTATTTATTTATTTTTTATGAATTACTATTTTTCTTTATTTTTAAAGAAGCTTTAGATTATATAAATGTTACATTAAAAACAGGAGATTTCCATATACCCTAGCCCTCCTCTTCCTTCACTTTCCCCCAATAATAACATCTTTCATTAAAGTGGTACATTTGGTACAATTGATGAAAACATATTGAAGCATTATCACTAAGTGTGTCTATAGTTTACATGATGGTTTACACTTTGTACTGCACAATTTTATAAGTTTTGACAACATATATATTGGCCTGTATCTGTCATTGCAATGGATGCAGGGCAATTCCAGTGCCCCAAAATGCCACATATTCCACCTTTTCTTCCCTCTCCCTCCCCTCAGAACCTCTTGTGACCACTGACTTTATATCAATGTTACAAGTTCTTCCATTACTAAAATAATGAGTCGACTTTAGTCAATAGTTCCATTCCTCCCTTATGGTTGTTCTGTCCTCAATCTTGAGGATTTTGGGGCAGTGTGGCCATATGGTAATTTGATGTAATTATGAATTCCAAAAATATATTTGGATCATGCTTCTAAACTGATATGTTAATCTGGGATTGATTAAGTTATGATTAGGGCATTGACCCAGCCATGTCAGTAGGGTGTTGAGCTCCACCCCTTGGTGGGTGGGGAATCAAATATAAAAGGCATGGCAAGAACAGAGTTGAAGCAGTCTTTTGAGAAGCAGTTTTGATGTTGCAAAGAAGGCCCCAGGAGAAGAGAAACAAGCCATTCACCTGATCGTCTACAGCTGACCTTGTGGAGGAAACAGGAGCTAAGCCCAGAGAGAAACGCAGCCCCAGGAAGAGAGGAACCCCAGAAGCCTGAACCCTGGCAAATGCGAGCAGCTGTTTTGCTCTAACATGTGGCAATGGACTGTGGACATTATTTATTTTAATATTTTAATAAGCTAACTCTGGAATGCAATCCATGAGCTATCTGATCCTACAGTTTCTAATCAGCTAGTAATGAGCAAGGCTTCTGTGAGTGCTAGGAACCAAAAGCAACAACCAAAAAGAAAATCAAGGCAAAAGCAACATATAATAGTCTGAGAATTGCTTCTATGTTGGCTAGCACTCTCCTTCAGAGTTTTGCCTTTTTACCAATCAGATCAACCTGAGGCAAGAGCACAGAGGCTTCTCTCTCTTTTTTTCTGGGCATGCTTCCTGTGCATGAGCTCATATCCTTAGACATTTCCTGATTTACATTGTTCCAAAAGGCACCTCTTTTTCTATGTAATAGGATACTTTCCAGATGCTCTATCATATATCTTAAAGTAGTATTTTGCACCAGGAGGCTTCAATTTCATTGTTTCTCACATGGATTTAACTCTGCAACCTGCTTCTGATTTCAGGCCAAGCTCTGTAAGTTTGAGCCAGAGATGAGTTCCTGGTTCAGTCCTTCAGGGTGACAACAGATATCTTTCCAAACATGTGTGTGCCCAAAATGTAAATAAGTTTTAGTCTGCTCCCTTTGGAAAGGGTCCAGGGACTCACACTAAAAGCACAGGTTCGCTCCACAACTGGTTGAGGAGGGAATGTAGAAGGAATCTGCAATAGCACAACATGCTTTTACAACTATTTTTAAGTTGAGTTTTCTTGATTCAATGCTTGCCCAGTTACTATGGCCATTTCCCTGTTTTTTGGAGGTAAGAGGATAAGTTTCTATAAGTTTTTGCTACAGGTTCAAAGATTTTGAGGAGCAACAGAAACCTGGAGAAACATATGCTGTCATTTTACATTATTGTAAGACTCTTTCCTCTTGCTCTTTTTTTAAATATTTTCCTTTGCTAAGATTCTCAGATTTATGGCTGTCAAAATTGACATATATCAATAGAGTTAGGAAAGAAAATGGAAACATGAATATGTGCATCCATTGACTTCAAAATACAGTGATTTGTCAATTTCTTCAATCATGACTTTCTTTATAGAAGCCATATGTTGACATCATTGTTTGCATTTCATTTGTGCAACTTGTGGTTTGAACCTGTATGGTTCTTAGTATCATCTTATCAATATCTACTTTGCTTGCATGGAGACAACAGCATATCAGTATTATAACAATGAATAAGTGCTATAATGACCAATCTGAAAATATGAATAAGATATGGAACTAATGAAACAAATGTGGGTGAGACAGTGTAATTCTTATCAGAATACGTAAAGTGAAATGAGTCTAAATATGGATATTGGGTCATGAAAATCTATTAGAGGACAACTTAATGCATGTGGCCTTAAGCTTGTCAATTCAAGAGCCACAGGCATTATCCTAAGACTGTGTAAAGAAATAATAAAATGCTGAGGGTAATATTGAGTGTATATTTATGTGTCTTTCTCACTAGTAATATAGATCTCAGATGCTCTCTCCACCCTTTCTCTCAAGTAAATTTTTCTAGTTTATAGGGTCCATAGCTAAAATTATCAAGTCATGTTTATCTTCTAAAACTCTAAAGCACAGAAAACTCTTAATCATAGTAGAGCCCTCTTTTACACAGAAAAGAATTAGCATCACTAGGATAAGTATATGTACACAAATGCAAACACATTTACACATTGCACATAACAATGAAAAAATAATTTTCTTGGAAATGAAGAAGCTATTAAAAAAACCCCAATTTGACAAACTCAAAATTATATATGAAGAGTATATCTGCATGAAAGAAGAAGAGAATGCAAAATGCAAAGCAGAGGAATAATGAGAAAATAAATGTCTCCGACTTTGGATATATGATGGTTGAAAAATTAATATCAAAAGAGGAAATTGTTGTGAAGAAAAAAATTATTGTGGAGAAAATAGAACAAAATAGATACAACACAAATATAATGAATTAAATTAGTAGTATCTGGTAATAATGAAAAAAACATGAAGTGGGTGATGATTATTACAGATGAATATTAAATTTATATTCATAAAAAAGTCATGTTCTTTAATTTGAATTCAGATACAGGCAATAAATATTAAAAACTTACACATGTAATATTAACCAGGAAAATATTAATCAGAATTGATGAACTAAAAGTCCGGAAATTCAACTTTATTTCACTTCTGAATGCCCACTTGCCCTGTCTTAAGATACTACATAAGTGATGTTACTATGAGAGATCCACAACTACAAGTAAGTAAAATAAGAAAACAGCATGAGCTCCAAACAGAAGGCATATAATGTAACAGTTCAGATTAGAAAAGGTGGCTAAGAAGATAAGAACATTGCTGAGAAAAAATGGAACTTCATACATTTGGATATTTCAAGAAATTATGAAGTTAATGAAATAATTTGTGTCTATGTAAAAGACATACCAAAATATCAGAATAATATATAAAATATTTTATATATTACTAAACTTGTTTACCTCAGGAAACATATGATCTAATATTTCTAATTTAAATATAGTAATTAATGACAATTGAGCTTAAAGGAGAAACATCATAGGATCATCCTTGGTTTGAAGAAAATATTTAAGTTCCTAATATCCTTATTCATGATTAAAAAAACTTTTATCTAGTATTTAGAAAGCAGTATTCTGACTATGTGAAAATTATTAAAAGGAAGTTGTACTTTTTCATGCATCACAGAATTTAAAATACACATGATGGAAGCACTCATCGATGTTGAACCACACAAATAAGACCAAACTCACCATCTTTATTAGGCACCACAGTGAAGCAAGAAAAGGAAAATAAAATATATATGAATGGAAATAAAGGAGTAACACTTGCAGTAACAGCATACATAATATTCATTAAGGTAAAAAATAAACTGCAAGTATAGTGAGAATATTATTTGAAACAGGGTTGAGAAGTCAATTGGATTAAAATATTAACAAAGAAACATGAAATATTAAAAATAGTAAAAAAACATAGAAAATGAACTTTGAAAACAATGCATAATAAAATGAAATACATATATAGCAGAGATTTGTTAGATCTCGTGGAAAAAATAACAGTTCCATTGAAAGTAATGAAATAAATAAATTAATGGAGAAATAGACCATATTTATAGGAAGGTAATATTATAATGATGTCAGTTATATTCATTTATTAATTGACATCTAAAGAAAAATCCCTGTAGACTTTCTATGATAGAAATCAACAAGCTGGCCCTAAATTTCATAAGAAATCTATATAGTATAAGCACACTTAGGGAATAAATAATTAAAAAGATTTCCTTTACAGACATTTTCTTTCTAAACATAATTGTAATTAAACATTGTGGCATCCAGGCAAAATATGACAAGTAAACATACAACAGAATAGAGACTACTTTATGAACACTCAACAAATGAAAGATAGAATAAAGAACTGCAATAAATATATTTCTACCTGCACCCTACACAAAATCAACTCTTTGTACATGAAATAGTAAAATGATGAAATCAAATTTAAATTACTTTTGAAGACATTTTCAGATGCTTGAAGGAATTTTTTAGTAGTAGGAAGAGGATAAGGAGCTGGAGGCAGAGACAAAGAAGTAGAGATGGAAGTGGAAGACGAGAAGGAAGAAAAGATACACAAATACACACAATGGAAACACATTTGTGAACTTCATTGCACTAAATAATTTTTTTCTCTAGAAATAATGCAAGAGCATCAAATCTGAAATCAAATTCACTTAAAATAAATTTTAATTTTAAAGACTAAAAAGGAATTTCGAAGAGGAAACACCGATATCGTGTTTTACACAGGGCAGTATAATTTGCACCATTGATTTTGAAGGAAAATAAATTTATCCACATGATACAGTCACATATTCAGTATACAGGAAAAATATGTCTTAATTTACCAATTGTTGGTGAGGCTGTGGAGCATAAGATATGTAAAATATTTCATGGGTGTGATCAGTTGGTATGCTTATTTTTAAAAATTATTTGACATAGTATTAGCAAGCTAAGGCTATTTTAGTTTGCAATAATTAAATACCCTTAGGTCAATGCTGAGAGCAAATAAGATTGTCAGCTTAAGACACAAACCCATTTTGTTTCAGTTGTGATTATGATCCATACTCTATGATACTCTGCACATTTATGATCCATACTCTATGATCAGGCTATTGGAACAGCCTACATATGGGATGTTTCTGATTTTCATGGAAAGATAAAAATATGTTATATAGAAGTTCTCATATATTGGCTTTTAATCCCACACTTATTACTTTTGGTAATATTTATTGATCAAATAATGTCATGTGATTCATTTGGCTTTCCATGAATTAGGACTTTATTTCTTTTTCTTCATAAGGATACAGCAGATAACAATGACTTCTGGAAAGATGGTGTTGAAATAGGTTGCCAGACATGAACTCTTGAACTCTCTAACTCATGAACTCTATGACATATATAGGCCATTATATATCCTGCCATAACCTACAGAATTGAGTGGGAGAGAGTATAAACTAAAATGTAAACTACAATCCATCCTTAGTGGCAATGCTCCAAAATCTGTTAATTAGTTGCAATGAATGTACCACACTAATGAAAGAAGTTGTTAATGTGGGGAAAAGTGGCAAATGTTGGGAGTGGGGCATATGAGAATCTCTTATATTTTTTAATGTAACATTTTATGTAATCTAAGTATCTTTTTGAAAAAATTTAAAATATATATTAAAAAAACAATGGAGGAAGGGTCAAAAGCCATCTGAGGGAGGTGTTTTGAGAGTATGCAGACCAGGAGAGGGCTATACATCATCCAGGAGGACAGGGAAAGAGATACAAAGTTGTAGAAGCAAAAACTATGAGTTACTAGTTCCCACAGTGTGAATACCACACATCTCCATGCTCAAGGTGAACAGATTGGGTAACACTTGTAGCTTTCTGTATCCAACTGAGAGAGGAACAGACATATTCTTCCCTTTGAAGAGTGAGGATGTGGTGGAGGGCAAAATTTTATATTAAAATTTTATATTTTAATATAAAATAAAATAATAATTTCATATTATTATACTAAATACTATAAAGTCATTTAGTGACTTTGCACAGCAGAGCACACATTGAATCTTTGCTCTGGCCAGACTGCAATCAACAAGGATGGAAGTTGGAATAGACATCACACTGGAATGGTTTGTCAATGAGCACCATATTCTGGAAGGTTGAGAAACTGTAATAAGTGAAAAAGCTTTTTGGAGTCTCTCAAGTCCAGGCACTCTTGAATCTGGTATGCCCCCATTAGTGGGTCGCTGGCCCTGTTTTTATAACATAAGCTTGGCAATCTAAAGGTTTAGAATAACTTGAAACAAAAATAAAAGAGCCATGAGAAAAAAAACACTAGGCAAGAGAGAGAAATGGACCACAAGAGTAAATTCAACAACATAATCAGATGTGTAGACATCAGCAAAAAATTGCAAGCCATACTAAGAAATGGGAAGATATGACCTAGCTGAAGGATCAAATAAAAATTCCTGATAAGACACAGGATTTAAGATAACCAATCAATGATGTTCACACAAATCTCTTAAGTTAATTTTAAGATTTGAAGGAAAATAAGGCTAAAAAGATGATATTAAGAAGACACTAGATGAGCACAGAGAATTTGAAAACTTGAATAGAAATATAACAGAGATTATGAGAATGAAAGACACAATATGTGAGATTTAAGACACATTAGAAAGAGGATCCAAGATGGCATCCCACAGAGCATATAGTAATCAGCCAATATCTGCCCAAGTCAACTGTTTGGGGGACCCCAGAGACTAGAAGAGCACAGTAAATTATTCAGGGAAGAATGGGAGAAGGAAACTGACAATCTGTGGTAAAAATTCATGAGTGGATTCCTCCATATTGCAGAGGTAGTTGCCCATCCCTTCTGGTGAGTCAGGCTGCCTTGGGACCCACTCTTTGGCTGGAAGCAAAGTTCCCTTTCTTAAAAGCAAGGGACAGAAAGGGGCCTGGCACTAACTATGTCTGTTGTTTAGCAAAGTTGGCTAGGTGAATTCCAATTCTGGAGCACAACCAAGGTTTAATTCTGCCCAAGCCACAAAGAAACCAGCAGCCTTTGTGCTCTCTGTGCCCCAGCAGGAGTAGAAGGAGGGATGATGGAAAAACACACCAGATCTGGGGATTTTGTGATTCCAGCAGGAATGAAAATTGGGTGCAGTTTGTACATTTTCTTGTGGCAGAGCAGGTAGACTCACCTTATCCAATTTAAAAGGCTGCAGCATCCTCAACTCCATCACGTTGAAGAAAGAAAGGATGCATGCACTCTCTTTTGGGCAGTGCCTGCATATTGACCCTGCCCAAGTTAAAGTGCTATGGCACTCATGATACCAATGTGCCCCAGGAAGGAGAAGAACCATGGGCAGTCTGAAAATTCTTTCTTAAGTAAATGTGGGCAGAGTCACCCTGTCCAACTCAGGGAACCCAGCATAGATTTTGGCAGTTAATTAGAGAATTCAAATCTCAGGGGCTGAGAGCTGTGCAATAGTTTCATCCCAGGTAGGCTGGAGGCCTCAGGTTCAACTATACTCCCATCAGGATCTAAGTCAGTTGAGAATTAAAAGCACAAAATAACCTTAGGGCAGCAGGGAGCAACTGATAAAGAATACTACCTGCCAGCTACTTTAGGAAAGACTAAATTGTGGGCGATATCAAAGGAAAGATTGGAAGTCTTTAGTGTCTCTTCTCCAGAGCACATTTGAATTGATCTATACTCCTTTCATAGATCCCCTGAGCCTGTTTTGACTAGGAAACCAGAGCTGTGAAGATGGCCACTCAGTGGATATTTCTACCAAAATTAGCCCTCCAGGAAATAGCAGCTAGAGAAGACAAATGGAGTATTAAAAATATGCAGCTGAAAATTTAAAAAAATAAAAATAAACAGACAAGACAAACATTCACAGGGGAAGAACAGTAGAAGCCTTAACAAAACCCCAATGAATAAGAAACACAGGTTAAAGGGAGAAATTGAGCACAGAATAAACATAAAAAAAACATGTGCCAAGACACCAGCTAAAAATTACAAGCTATGCTACGAAACAGGAAGATATGGCACAGCCAAAGAAACAAATTAAACCTTTAGACAAAACTCAGGATTTGAGACAACTAATCACAGATATCCAAACAAATCCCTTAGTAAAGTCAATGAGATGATTGAAGACATTAAGGATATTAAGAAGACATGGGGTGAACATAAAGAAGAATTAGAAAGTTTGCAAAAAAAGTAACAAATATCATGTAAATCAAAGACAAGATGGAAGTTATTAAAAATACTTTGGAGGCACATAATAGAAGATTTGAATTAGTTGAGGACAGAATAAGAACATTGGAGGAAAGAGCATCTGAATGTGAAAAGACAGGAGAGCAGAAAGAGAAAAGAATGGAAAAAATGGAGCAAAGTCTCAGGGAATTGAATGACAATATGAAATACACAAGCATATGCATTGTATATGCACATGAAGAAAAGAATGGAAGAGAATAGAAAAGGCCCAGAAAAATTATTTGAGGCAATAATGACAAAAATTTCCCAATCCTTCTGAAAGACATAAATATCAATATCGAAGGACAATACACTTCAATCAGAATAAATCTACATAAACCTACCCTGAGGCACTTAATATTCAGAATGTCAAATGCCAGAGATAAGAAGATTCTGAAAGCAGCAAGACAAAAAAAACAATTCATCAAATACAAGGGACTCTCAGTAGGACTAAGTACTGATTTCTCCTCACTAATAATGGAAGCAAGAAAGCAGTGCTATGATATATTAAAGGTTCTGAAAGAGAAAATCTGCCAGTCAAGAATTCTTTATCTGGCAAAACTGTCCTTCATAACTGTGAGTTTAAGGTCTTCACAGGCAAACAAACTAAAAGAGTGTGTCGCCAGGAGACCCTTTATTTCTAGTTTCTTTTATTTGTGTCTTCTCTCTTTCTTTCTACTAAGTCTAGCTAAAGGTTTTTAAAATTTTTTAATCTTTATAAATAGTCAATATTTGTTCTGAGGATTCTATTTTTTTTTCTCAATTTCATATATTTCTGCTCTAATCTTTGTTATTTCTTTGCTTCTGCTTACTTTGGGATTAGTTTGCTGTTCTTTTATAACCCCTGCCTGTCTTGAGTTAGGTATTTGATTTTATATCTTTGATCTTTTTTATTGTAAGCCTTGAGGGCAATAAATTTTCTTCTTTACACTGCTTTTGCCATATCACATTGCTTTTGATATATTAATTTATTGTAGTCTCACTTTCATTCATCTCCAGATATTCACTCATTTCTCCTGTGATTTCTTCTCTGACCCACTGATTGTTTAAGAATGTGTTGTTTAACTTACATATATTTGTAAGTTTTCCTTTTCTCCACCTGCTGTTGATTACCAGCTTCATAATACTTTGATCACAAGAGTGTTTTACATAATTTCTATCTTTTAAAATTTAATGGGACTCGTTTTGAGAGATAACATATAGTCTCTCCTGGAAAAAGATCCATGAGCACTTGAGAAGAATCCATAACCTGCTCTTTTGGGCTGCAATATTTTATATATACCTGTGAGGTCTAGTTCATTTATCATATTAGTTAAGTTCTCTGTTTCTTAATTGATCATTTTTCTAATTGTTCTATCCAAAGATAAGAGTGTTATATTGTAGTATATGACTTAGACAGAGTGTTTCAAATCCCATGACACTGGCATAAAAATAGATATGTCAACCAATGGAATAGAATTGAGTGTTCAGAAATAGATCCACGAATTTATGACAAAATGATTTTTGAGAAGTCTGTTAAGCTCTCCCAGCTGGGCCAGAACTTTCCATGCAACGAACTGGATATCCATATCCAAAAAAAGAAGAAGACCTCTATCTCACATCTTATACAAAAATTAACTCAAAATGTATCAAAGATGTACAATAAAAACTACAACCATGAAAATCCTTGAATAAAATGTAGGAAAATATATTCAAGCTGTTGTGGTAAGTGGTGGTTTCTTAAACATTATACCCAAAGCATGAAAAATTAAAAAAAAATGAAAATGGGACCTCCCTAAACTTAAATCTTTTATACTTTAAAGAATGTTTTCAGGATTGTGAAAAATCAGCCTACTCAATAGGTGCAAATATTTGGAAAAAACATATCTGATAAAGTTCTGATGATGTTATATAAAGAGAGCATACAACCCAATTATAAAAAGACAAGCAACCAAATAAAAAATGGTTGAAAGGCTTCACTAGACATTTCTCAAAAGAGGAAATACAAATGGCTAAAAAGCACATGAGAAATTGTTCAGTATCATTAGCTAATAGGGAAATGAAGAAAAAAACTACAATGAGACATTATATCACACCTTATAGAATGGTATTATTACAAAAATAGAAAACTAGAAGTGCTGGATAAGACATTGAGAAATGAGTACACTTCTTCACTGTTGGTGGGAATGTAGAATGGTGCAGCCTTTGTGGAAGTCATTTTAGTGGATCTTCAAGAAACTAAATAAAGAACTGACATTTGAGCCAAGAATCCCATTACTAGGAATATATTCAGAAGAACTGAAAGCAAGGACAGAAACTAACATTTACACACTGATGTTCACAGCAGCATTATTCACAATTGCTAATATGGAAAGAATCTGTTCCCATAAATCAATGAGTAGATAAACAAAATATGGTATAGAAATACAATGGAATGCTATTTACTTGTAAGAAAAATTAATTTGGAATGTATATGACAACATGGATGAAATTTGTGGACATTATGTTGAATGAAATGTCAGACTGAATAAGACAAGTATTGTATGGTCTTACTAATATAAACTGAAATGATGAGTAAACTCTAGGGTATAGGTTACCAGGAAATTGAATGTGGATTGGGAATATGAGCTGATGCTTAAAGAATGTAGAGTTTTTAATAAGGTTTATTGTAAATGTATAGAAATGAATAGAGTTGATGGTAATACATTATAGTAAGTGTAATTAATACTGCCAATTTATAAATGTGATTGTGACTGAAAGTGGTAGTCTGTGGGTGTCATATTTCAATTGAAATGAAGCTAGAGAATTATATAGGGACTGAATAACAGTGATTTGGGTGGTAGATGAATATTGTGATTAATAATATAAGTATAATGATGTTCTTACTTTACAAAGTTCTAACTATACAGTGATAAATTTGAGAATTACAACTAATCCAACCTCTGGATTATAGTTAACAGTAATTTTGTACTATTTTTACAGCAATGCGAAAGAAGATATATCAATTCTAAGGAATAAAAATAGGGCTTGTGTATGGGATTTTTTCTATCTGAGTATTGAAATTGTTAAAAAAGTTGATTGAGGAGGTGACTGCACAACTCTATGATGAATATGAGAGCCAATGACTGTACACTTTGAATGGATTGCATAAAGCATAGACTTGTATAATGCAATTAATCTTGTGGCTGACAATGGACTGTGGTTAAGCAAACAAATATGAGAAAATTCTGTCATGAACTTTAACCAATATATAATGCTAATGCAGAGTTTCATTAACCAGGTGGGTTGGGGGGAAATATGCCAAATGTCAGTTATTGGTTATAGTAATTAGTAATGATTTGATGATGTTCTTTCATAGTTTTAACAATTGATTCACAACAATACAAGGTGTTGGTTGGAGTAATGTATGGAAACTCTGCATGATGACATGTACTTTTGTTTTGTAAGTTCATAATTTATACACTTATTATTTATGAATGTTCATTATGAATAATAAATTTCAATAAAAAAGTAAAAATTATCTGTCAGGGTAGTAGCAAGTAGAGAAAACCAAAGGAATATTATTATACACAGATGCAAATATAAAACAAATGGAATAGACTAACATTTGCCAGAGGAGAAACATGGGAAGCTTTAGCAAAAAGCCAACCAATAAGAAAAGCACAGCCTAATGAGAGCGACTGAGCACAGAATAAACACATAAAATATCAGATGCCAAGACAAGAGCAGAAAATTACAAGCTGTAACCGTTGGGGAATTTGATGTAATTATGAATTCCAAAAATATAATTGGATCATGCCTGTAATCTGATCTGTTAATCTGGGCATGATTGAATTATGATTAGGGCATTGACTGGGCCATGTCAGTCAGTAGGGCGTTGAGCCCCACCCCCTGGTGGGTGGGGAATTGAATGTAAAAAGGCAAGGCAAAGAACAGAGGA